>JAWQFY010000067.1:0-65702 GCA_037055185.1 Capillidium rhysosporum
CCTCTATGTTCTTCGAAGGAGACTTAGCCAGGTTACATAAACCGGGAGGTAACAAGCAGATCAAACCCAGTTTGATGGAAGAACATCTGAAAACTACTGATGGGATAGTACGCACCCGATTCCCACCTGAACCCAATGGCTTCTTACATATTGGACACGCCAAGGCAATCAACGTGAATTTTGGCTATGCTCAAGCCCACAACGGTATCTGTTACTTGAGGTACGATGATACCAACCCTGAAGCTGAGGAAGAGATGTACTTCACATCCATTTTGGAAACTGTCAAGTGGCTAGGTTTCAAACCGTTCAAAATAACCTACTCTTCCGATTACTTCGACGAGTTGTACGCTTTGGCAATTCAGCTGATTAAATCAGATAATGCTTACGTGTGCCACTGTACTGGCGAAGAGATCTTCCAGCACCGTGGTGGTGAATCCAAAGGACCTAGAACCGAGTGTAAACACCGCAGCCGACCGATTGAAGAGTCTCTTGAAGAGTTCAACAAGATGAAGGAGGGCAAGTACAAGGAAGGCAAAGCGATCTTACGTATGAAGATGGACCTGCAAGCTGGAAACCCTCAATTCTGGGATCTGGTAGCCTACCGTGTCCTGTACACGCCCCACCACCGTACCCACAACAAGTGGTGTATCTATCCTACCTACGACTTCACTCACTGTTTGGTGGATTCTTTCGAGAATATCACCCACTCTTTATGTACCACTGAGTTCGTACAGTCCCGCCCCAGTTACTACTGGTTGTGCGATGTACTTGAAGTCTACAAACCGGTACAATGGGAGTTCGGCCGTCTGTCGGTAACCAATACCGTACTGTCCAAACGTAAGATCCTGAAATTGGTCAACCAGAAACACGTCAGCGGTTGGGATGACCCTAGACTGTACACGTTGTCCGCCCTACGCAGGAGGGGTGTACCACCCGTTGTCATCAACTCCTTCGTACGCGAAGTCGGTGTAACTACCGCCACCACCGTAACCAACGTCAAGCGGTTGGATGGACACATTAGAGACTACCTCAACAAGACAGCACCTCGACTTATGGCGCTGTACGATCCGGTAGAAGTTGTCATCACCAACCTAGACAAGGACCACCATGCGTACCTGATGGTACCTAACAAGTCGGATGACCCATCCATGGGCGAACACAAAGTACCTTTTACCAACCGTATCTTCATTGATCGTATCGACTTCCGTACCGTCGATAGCAAAGATTACTTCCGTCTAGCTCCCGGTAAGTCTGTCGGGTTACTGTACGTGAACCAGCCTATAAAATGTACCAGTTTCGACATGGATGCCGAGGGTAAAGTTACTAAAGTGTACGCCGAATTGGAAGGTACCGATTACAAAAAACCTAAGACCTACATCCAGTGGATCGCCAGCTCCCCCAAAGACAACTCACCGGTCCAAATTGACGAGCTACGCGTGTACGGACCACTTTTCATGCATGAGAACCCCCAGGATGAGCGCCAGGCTCCAGGTGGCTACCTCACCGATATCAATCCTAACTCCTTAACCGTATTCAAACGCTCTCTAATCGAAGTTGGTATCCACCACCTTATCGAACAGCATTCCAATAAAGCTGTTCAAACTGCTTTCCTACCCGAAGAAGTTCGGTGCCAGTTCGTACGAATAGGTTACTTCGCTTTAGATAAGGACTCTAACTTACCCAACAAGTTGGTTTTCAACCGAATTGTTACACTTAAAGAGGATTCTAAAAAGGATTAAATTGTAGTACCGTTCTTTTTACATCTGTACTTACTGTTTTAAGTACCGTTTATTTTAATATTAGTTACCTTTTTGTAAATTTTATTAAAATTTGATTTAAAAGAATAACTTTAGCACTACTATTAGCTTTTCTTTTACCATATATAAGGAAAGTTGGCTTTTATAAAATGGATAGCTTTCTAACTGTACTTAAGCGAAACTAATCAGTTTATAAAATGGCTACTTAATAGAATTCGATTTCCTAATAGTACTCAAAGTTCATTAACTTTCTATAGTTTGTGTAGAACGTTCTAGGTTCGATTTCTAAGCTTTATACTTTCAAATAATTAGCTACTGAGAATAGTTAAATAACCAATTAAAGAGTTATTATTTGAAATGTTAAATATCTGAACTTTATCAAATTTAATAATTTAATTGTGGTTAAGTAGATCAATTATATTTCAGTTTTTTTAATAAAAATTTCTACTTATAAATTAATTTTTATTTCTTTATATACTTAACATTTATATTTAAAACTGTATACTATAGCAAAATGTAAAAAGTAAGTACTCAACTGAACAATTAATATGAAAAAATTGAAAATTAACTACATTTTTAATATTAAATAAATAGTTTAAGTTAACAGTTATTTTCTAAAAGATTTAAACTATTTTGTAAAATTAAAATTATAGTTTATTTAACAAATACCAATCTTTAAAACTTTATAGCTTATAAAGATAAATAATATACTGCTAAATTTAAATAATAAGCTCTAAATTTAAATTTTAAACTTTACTTTTTATTTTTTATTTTTTATATATAGGCTAGCTACTAAGTATTTTATTAAATATTTTATAAAAGTTAATAGTACAAATACTAAATTATAAGAAATAATTGTTAAATATTAGAAAGATACTTATATTATATTTTAGTTGAGCTTTTTTTAAAGTGTTAAATAAAATAGAAATTACTAGTTATTTAGAAAAAAATAACTTAAAGGAAAATAAATAAATAAAATAATAATAATAAAAACTTATATAAGAAAATAATTTTATATCTTTAGCTAAATAATATTGATTTTATTTATAAAGTAATTTATTTAATCAAAGTTATTAAAAAAATAAAATAATAGTAAGCTTAAATTTTAAATATATATATAATAAGCAATTTTTAAAATAGTAATAATATTTTTTTAGTTATTAGTTTTAAAAATATAAATATAAAAAATATAGTTTTTTGCTAACTTTAACTAAAGTAAATATTACTTTATATTTATTTTACAATATTATTAAATTGTATTAATTTACTTTTATTTATAAAATATATTTTAAAGATTTAAAAAAGCTATATTAGTAAAAATAAATTAAATAATACTAATATATTTACAGATATTAAAAAGTGCCTACTAACTAAATTTTTTATTAAGCTATTTATATTTGTTTTATTTTGCTATATAGTTAAAAAAAATTAAATTTAATAATAATAACTTTATAAAAAAGCTGCTTAAAATACTATTTAATTAATTTTTTTTAATAACTTTTAATTATAAATTATAAATTAATACTAAAAACTATAAAATTTTATAAATTTATTAAATTGATTTAAATAAAGTATATTTTCTAATATTTATAAGTATAGTATAGCTAAAATGTTTTAAAATTAAAAATAGTAAAGTTAGTATAAAAAATTTACCTTTAAAAAAACTTAACTAGAAATCTTAACTTTAAAGCAGCTAATTTTAAAATTAAAATATTAATTAAAAAAATTATTATATTTATTATATTTATTAATATAAGTTAGGTTTAAAATATTAAATAATATTAATATAATATGATATTTTTTGCTAAAATTTTATATATATTTATAACTATTTTTATTATTATATAAATAAAAGTAAGTATAAAAATTAAATTATATAATAATTGTATAAGCTAATAAATAAGCTAAAAAAAACAAATAATTATTATTATTTATTATATAAAATACTAATTTAAATATTAAAATAATTAAATATTTAGCTTAATTTACTTTATAAAATAAAATAAAATAAAATAATTAACTACATACAAAAATGCATTTATTTATTTAAATAATAAAATAAAAAGTAAAGTTAAATATATTTTAATTTTATTAAAAATTTAGCTTTAAGCTTATATAAATACAAAAATAAAAAATAAAAAGTTATTTTATCTATAAAGTAGTAAAAAAGCTATTATTTAAAAAATAGATATATAAATAAAATTATAAAATTAAATTGTATTTTAACTTTTAATTAATAAAAATAATATAGCTTTTTATAAACTAAAGATTTATAATAAAAATAATTAGTATAAATTATAAGTATATTTATAAACTATATTTAAAAGTATAATAATAATTAAATAATTTTTTGCATTTATACTATTAAACTATATATATATATATTAATATAGTATAAAATTAAGCTAAAGTAATATTTTTTTTATTAAAAGCTTTTTTCAATATTTATTATAAACTACTTCTTTTATTTTTTAAGATTTATTTAATATTTTTATAAGTTTGTATTAAATTATTTAAATTTTTTTTTTTACTTTAAATTTAAATATTTGCTCTTAATTTTAAAAATATAATAAAATTAAAATACTTGCTTATAATTTAACAGCTTAATAAAACTTAATAACTTAGTTTATATTAAAAATCAATTTAATACTAATAATTATATAAAATTAATTAAAAATAAGTTTTCTGTATTTGATAATAATGCTTTTAAGAAAACTATATTTTATTTTAATATATAAGTATAGTATATAGTAATATAGTTACTCTTTTATATATATTTAAATAACTTTTAGTAGAAATTTCAAAACTTTAGTGCTTACTAAAAACAAATATAGCATATATACTATATTTTTATATTAGCATTTTTTATCAGTCATATTATTGATTATTTAACTTTTAAAATTAAACCTATTTATTTTTGAAAGTAGTTGATTATTTATATAAAATTTTATCTTTTATAAAATGCTAAAATTTTCAATTAATTTATATAAACATTCATTTTATCTTCAATAACCTTTTTTAAATTTTTTTAACATCCATTATCAAACTTTACTATCTTATACTTTACTATTGTTAAATTTTATAAATTTAATGCATTATATTAAAAAAGCCATCAATATATATATATATCTTTGTAGACTTTGAGTAATATTAGGAGCACTAAAAGCTAATCAGAACAAAAAATAATGTACATTGGTAACCAACAACATAAATATAAAGTTTATTGGTATGTAATCCACTATGATTAATTATAAGAAAATTTTGTAAAAGGTATTAAACCTTAGCTAGACTTTTGGAAATCACCTGAAAGTATATGAAAGAAAGGTTGAATCAAGCCTGAGGTATCCGCAGCAATAAGTTTGGTTAGGAGGGATAAGGTATCGTAAGCCAGGGCAGAGCGTTTAGATCCAGATTTGATGATATTAAGAAGACCTAATACTCTATCCCAGTCTTTCCTGATGGAAGATAATTCGTCAGTTTCCTTGTCATCTTCAAATTGAGAAGCTGTGGGTTGAATGTAAGCTATAGATTTAGGTTGGGTTAATGCAAGTATGTGCAGTAAGCCTAAAATGAAATGTAGGCACCATAACCATTTGGCCGCAATACCTATGGCATCAAAATCATCTTCTCTGCAAAGTACGGCGTCGGCTCCAAACCTACACGCAAATGCGCATTTTTCAATAGCGGTGAGTTGGAGTATAGAGGCGAGGGTAGGTGACTGAGAAGGCTGCTGGGTCAGGTTAGTCAAACGAATGTTATCCAACATGTGGGTGGATCGACAGGGTGGTACGTGCGGTCTATACATCTCGACTAATAGGTGAAGATAGTGAAGCAGGTTGAGGAAAGAAAAGTACTCGTTGTGAGGTGGTATCTCTATTGTAAAACTGTCATCTATGGCGTTGAGCTTCTGGATTGCCATAATAGAAGTTTTCAGAGCAGTACTGGAACGTTGAGTCTGCACTCCTAGACCTTGAGCCCACTCAAACCAAACTGAAAGTCTACGCTCCAAAGTACGTGTCAACGACAGGAACTTTTTGTAGGTTTCGGAGCTGAAGATGGATTGGTCGAAGCCCCATGAGAAGGGAATATCAGGCGGCTGGAAGTTGTAGGAGAGAAGTTCGCGGTACTTGAGCTGTAAAGTGCCTAAAGAATCTTCGACTAAGAAGTAATTAATACGGATAAGTATGGCCTTGTGGCAGTAGTTCGGCTTGGGTTGGAACTTGCTGGACGGATTGGAATGGGTCGCCTCTTTAATAGCCTTCTTACAACCTGGACCGTGGCTAGCGGCATCGAGGTGAGGGCAGAAGTTAGGCAAATCTACATTGACGTCGTCTATGTCAATAAGTGAGGTCTGCCCATTGTTTCTACGGAATAGGACGTCATGAGTATGCAAGACCCACCAAGTACGCATCCTAGCCTCTGCCTGATCCTGACAAATCCCCATGTTAGTACCGAGCTCGCTATGATGCTTAGGTAGTGGACGATGGAAACCTAGACCTAAAGCCATACGCATGGCATGGGCGTGGTAGTACCACGCTCGGTGGGACAATATATCTTCCTGGACGTGGGTTTGCGATTGAGATCGATAGAACTGAGGAGTCGAAGGGTAGCGTGACAGCAAAATGAAAGCTTGTACCGAAATTAGAGTGGGGTTGGTATATATTAACGGTGTTAATCGAATGGCTCGGCTGGAGAACAGTCGAGCTAATTTACGAGCTAACGATGGGGATGGGAAGTGACCGCTACCACTGAGAAGTACTGCGTTGACTAGAGCTTGTACATCAGCACAGCTAGAACGTGGACCACGGAGCAAATCTAAAAACAGCTGACGGTTGAGCAAGCTGTAGCCTAAGTTAAAATGGTGGAAATACAGTTCTATGAGTTGCCAAACAAGACTGTGAGGTAGAGCATTTGTACCTATACCACTAATACTTAAATTCAAGCTTAAAGGATACAACGTCTTGAAATTTTTGTGTATTTTAATAGTGGAATACATGGAATCTTCGGTATCAAGTATGTTGTTCAACTTAAGTTGTAAAGCCAAGTTAGTAAGGCGTTGTTTGTTCTGCTTGATAGTCATACTTGATACAACCGCCTCTTCCTCTTGATCAGCTGGAGTTAAAACTGTGACTAAAGCTTGGGGTAATATACCGGAGGACAATAGTGTTTGGATATCGGATAGTGTGGACATTAACCTTAAACTTGCTGGATATCTTGAAAGTAAATTGGATGCTGGACTTATACCACCGAACCTTATGTAATCTCCTTTCGCTCTAGGCAAAAATACTGAATGACCAAGACTTGAGGGGCTAAGTCGTAGTGTCAGAAGCCCAGGTGCTTTGTTGGTAGGTGTGATAAGCATACCACAT
The DNA here is from genome assembly GCA_037055185.1 of Capillidium rhysosporum. Lineage (NCBI taxonomy): Eukaryota > Fungi > Entomophthoromycota > Entomophthoromycetes > Entomophthorales > Capillidiaceae > Capillidium > Capillidium rhysosporum. Next base: position 7,127 of record JAWQFY010000067.1, read on the forward strand.
TTAGGGCTACTTGGTTGGCTGAACATATCTAAATCAAGTAAATTCTGTACAGCTGTATCTCTCAAAGTAGCGTCGATCTCGATAATATCATCATCCTCAGCATCTAAGATATCCTCTCTTTCTAAACTCGATTTCTTAGTACTATTTAATTTGTTAGCTAAGCTTTTGTTTGATTTAAAAAATTCGGTATCAAGATCCCTATAATATTCTAAAATGTACTGTAGAAGGGAGTCAACAAAGGCGTTATGCTGTGCTGATCTTCTATCATCTTTAATAGAATCTCCATTTCTCGAGTTTAACAGGGTACGTGGTTTAGCTACTTCATTCTTATTTAAGGGATTAACCGAAAAAGCCTGATTCTTAGATGTCAAAATATTTTCTAAGCATTTTAAAATTTTATACTTTTGGTCCTCTTGTAGAAGCACACCATTCATATCTAAATGGTCCGTTGTAAGACCAGTGAACTGCTGCATAGCATCCGTAGTAGAAAAAATAGGCATGTCGACGTTACTTTCATTATTTTTTGGAGGTCTACCGATTCTAAACGATTGCTCGGAAGCTTTAATCCAAGTACATTGTGTTTTAAATCTAACGCACCTATCGCAGTTTGGCCTTTGCTTCCCACATTTAACCTTTTTTTTAGAACATTGGTCGCAAGCTCTTGACCTTCTATTGTCACCTTCTAAAGCAGCTAAACTTTCTTTTACACCTTCTACAACTACTAAATTCTCGTTATCATGTAACATATCCTCAGTAAGATTTTTTTTTATGAAATTAATCTGATCTGAAGGTTTTGGCACCATTGGTTTTATACTTCTAAATCGTTTGGAGTTTCTTTCATCGAGTTCTTCGATCTGTACAGTTGAATTCGATTCCGAAGCCATTTTATAAACTAACTATTTAAAAATATATAAAAATAAATATATAGGAAAATATTAAAAAATGTAATATATTTTTATCAATTTAATAATTTTATCAAGTTAAAATATAGTATTTTAATAAAATAAAGTTGTTATTTTGAATATTTGTGATAAGAAAAATAAATTTACCTTAAATTTTTAAGAAGTCCTGCAATTCTTTCTCACCTTTTTTGCATAATAAACTTTGCAGCAAGACCTGACTATAAATCTAACCTCTGATTAGTCACTGGCCAAAAGCTCCCATATAATTTATACTCCAATCCGATTAGTAATTTGCAAAAATTTTGCCAAATTCCTTTATCTTTGAAACGTTTTGGAAGCTACCAAAATATTCGAAAATTGGAGCTGAACCTTTTAAAGAACATTTATATACTTAAAGTTAGTTTAAGGCCGCTTTAAAAGGAAGGTTTCGGCATATTAAAGATGCAATATTTGAGTATAATTTGATTCAAACATATTTAACTCATATGATGCAAAAATCCGAGATTTCTATTAAAATTTTAATGAACTAGTACGACTATTGAGCCTAAACAGCCTAATAGAAACAGATCGGGTCAAGTTAACGGGATAGTTCCAAGAAGAGTATCCATCTCTTCGCATTTATACGCTTTTTGTAAGTGCCTTTTTGTTAAAGCAAGTTCCATATATCGTATTGATGCAGCCAAGCTTATAAACCCCAATTATCCGATATATATAAATATGTCAGCTGGAAATTATAATAACTCTATAAAAACAGTAAGTGCAATTAACACTTTAATAAGCGACTTTTTTGTTTATACCATTATACTTTTGTTATTGGGTATGAGTACTTTAGATCTAAAAAGGATATGATTTACTCTTGTGGTAGTGGTAATGAACTTATATAAACTGCAAAAGCAAATTTGTTAACACTTGAGCATAATAACTATTTAAGCTCTCCAAATTGTTAGGTCTGAGATCATCCCATTCTCCGTCTACTTGGTGAATGCTAATAATGTCCTGAGGAGAAAATCACATGTGTAGGGATAGTTAATATTGAGTTATTATACAATGATAGAAATATAATTGTAAAAGATAATATACCCATTGTTCTACTCAACATGAAATTTAAGGGAGTGGTAATAAAACTTTCAATATTTATAACTTTATGTCATAGTTTTTTTTAAAGGATGAAAATTTTAATAAATATTTTTAGTTGGGTATTTTGAATATATCCATTTTAATATAAATATATTTTAAATTAAAATCTTAAAATAAAGCTATACAAAAATACATTTATAAATTAATAAATTTGAATTAAAAAAATATATTTAAAGCATCTATTAATTAGTTAAAGTTAAAATATAATTATAATTATAATTATTACAATTAATATACTCAATTTTAATTAAAATAGGTATTAAAAGCATTTGCTACAATAATTTTTTATTAAATATTCTAAAAAATTTAATAATTAAAAAGTTAAAAATTAAATAATTGTTTTATATAATAATTTATTAATTAAATTTTAAATATTTTAAGTTAATATGTATATATATTATTTTATAAAGTCTAAAATTTTACTATATTAAAAATAATATTATATATATATTTTAACTAATTCTATAAAGCTTATATATTATAATTATAGTATTTAAAAAAATTTAGTTTTTAATATAATTTATATATATAAATAATTAGCTACTTTTAAAAGTAGTTTATTTTAGTTTTAAAAATTAAATTATATAAATAAGCTTTTATATTTTAATACTGCTTTATTTACAAACTTTAATAATAAACTTTAACTATCTAAATAAAAAAGTAAATTATAGCTATAAATTATAATTTTAATTAAATTAATAAATATAATATTTATTTTTATAATATTATTATAAAAGTAAAATTTATATTATTTAAATAATTAAAATACTTTTACTTTAATTTTTTATATATTATATTTAATGAAAAGTTAAAATTAAACCTATATTATACTATAAAATAAATTAAGTAGCATTTTTAATATTTTTTAATTAATTATGCTAACCAACTTTAATATAAACTTTTAAAATATATATTAAAAAACTAAAAAATAAAATTATATTTACTTTTATTTAAAAATCTAGTATATAAATATATTATTTAAATATTTTAATAAATAGCTTTAATTAATAATTTTAGTTTTATATAACTTTTTAAATATTATTTTTAAGTATTATAAATTTAATTAATATACTAAAATTATTTATATAGTTAAAATAATAAATTTAAAAATATATTTAATTATTTTTTATTAAAATTAAAGTAAAAAGTTTAAAAAAACTAATATTTTTTATAATAATATTAACTTAAATTAAAATAATAAATATTGATATTCTTAATTTTAAATAAATAAATACTTTATTTTAATAAAATAATTATTTATATAAAAAACTAATTATATTATATTAAATCTACTTTAATTAATTTATTAATACTTTATAATGTTTTTTATAAATTTATTATACTTTTAAACACTTTATATTATTCTTTAAATTTTTTATATTTTATATAATAATTAATTATAATTTAAATAATAATATTATAATGTTAAACCAGCTACTTTTTAAAATACTAGTATATATTTAATTTTTTTAAATTTTAAGTTAAAACTTATAATATATTTATATATTAAAATAGCATAATAAATTTTTAAATAAACTTTTTAAAAATTTTATAATAAAACTATTTAAGTAAATATATATTTTAGCAGTAATAATATTAAAATTAATTTTTATACTTTTAAAAATATAGCTTTATAATTTAACTTTATTAGCTTTATATAATATAAGTTAGAAAAAATTATATAATTAATATGTATAACTTATAGCTATAAATATTAATAATTTTACTTAAACTAATATATTTACTTTATTATTATTATTATATTATAAAAATATTATATTTATTAAGTTTATATTTATTTATATACTATTATTATATATATTTAAATATTGCTATTTAAATAATTAATATATTTTATAAATACTATTTTATAAAAAAGATATTTTTAATAAAGATTTTACTTTTATATTTTATTAATTCTTTTTTTAAATAATTTTAGCAATACTTTATAATATAAATTTTTTATTTTAATATTTTACTTAGCTTATAATTTATTTGATTTTATTTATACTTAATTTATATATATATTTAGTATATACATTTTTTATTTTCTTATTTTTTAAGCTATATTTAAAAAATAAAATTTAATTACTTAAAATTTAAAATTTAATTTTAAATAACTCTTATGATTAAGTTACTAACTAAGTTTAAAAAATAAAAATAATACTTTTAAAAAAATAAAGTTATAAAAAACTAGTTTTTATACCAATATAATTCTTAGTAAAGCAATAAAATATAATATAAATAACTAATTTAGTTAAGCTTAAATATATTAAATTAATAAAGACAAAAATTTAAAAAAGTCAAAAGTATTTACTATTAGATAAAATATTTAATAAAAAAGTAAAATATAGTAAAATAAATATTAAAAAAAAAATTATATAAAGCTAAGCAAATATAATATTAGCTAAAATTATTTTTTAGTTAGAATTGCTAAATATTAAAGCTTAAAAATTAAAAAGCTATAAAAAAATAACTAATTTAATATTTATTATATTAGAAAAAATATATATTAAATTTAAATTTAAATAAAATTATTTAATATTTTATATAAGTAGCATTTTATTTTTTTTTTTAATTTAGAATATAGATAATAGAGTTAAAAATTAGTAAAAATTAGTATAAGTATATATAGTATAAAATTAGATTAAATGTAGTAATAATAATTAATTTTACTAATAAAAAAACTTAATAAAAGCATAATAAATATCTATATAATTAACTAAATCTAAGACTAATTATTTATATATTAAATAAATAAAGTAGTTTATATAGAATAAAATTAGAAAATAAAATAAATAATATATAAAAGTTTTAAAAAAAGTATATTAATAAATTTAATTAAATAAGCTAAGTAATAAAGCTTATAATATTATATATATATAGTATTAATAACTAAAATTAATATTTTTAATAAAAATACTTCTACTTTAATTATTATAACTTTATTTAGCCTAGTAGATAGCAAAGTATTTTTAAAGATAAACTGATATTTTAATTTAGGTTTATATTAACTATTTAGTTAAAAAAGTATTTAAAAAAAATAATATTAAAATAGTTAAATTAATATATTAAAGTTAAAATATTTAAATATCTAATTAATAAATATATAAGCTAAAATTGATTTAAATTAAACTATTTATTAAAATTTTACTATTGTTTTATTTTTTAATATATATTTAATATTTATAATTTTAAAGTATAAATATTTTTACTTTTATAGTTTTTAGTTTATTTTTTTATTAAAATAGTTATAAATAATTTTATATAAAGCTAATAAGTAAAAAAAACTTAGTTAAAAATATAAACTAATTTTACTACTTTTGAAAATTTTTATTAGCATAAAAATTTAGTTTAAAAAATAAAGTTTAAAAAAAATATTAATATTAATATTAATATATACAAGATAAATATAGTAGTTTTTAAAAATACTAAAAATATATTTATAAATATTAATCATATTAAAAATAAAATTAATAAAATAGCAATAATATTTATTAACTGTGTAGTTAATATAAACTTACTAAAAGAATTAATAAAAATTAGGTTTTGATTAACATATAAGTTTAAAGAAAAATAAATAAAAAATTAGATTTTGATTGATATAAAAGTTTAAGAGAAAATAAAAAAGTAATAAATTAGTATATAAGAAAAAGTAGTATATATTAAAATAAACATCTTATTATCATATTATCTTATTTATTTTATTTATATTTTTATTTCTATTTTATTATATTTTATTAGTTTATTATTAGTTTTGTTTTATATTACCTATTTTTTATATTTATTTGAATATTATACTTTTAGTTTAATTTTAGAGTTAGCTAAAATTGCAGCAATGAAAACACTAGTTTAGAATTAGTTATATTAGAAATATAATTAAGTAAATTATTTTAAAAGAAATAGTAGTATTTATATAATAATAACTTTGCGAAAAACAGTTATTAGTAAAAGTTTAATAGTTTGTTAGAAGCCCTACATTTTAAAGTATATTAATAAAAATTTTAAGTTAAAATAATAAATAGAAAAATTATAGTAGTTGGTTAAACAAAGTGTAGTAATTGCAATTTTAAAAAGATTTGTAAGTAGTATAAAGCAAATATAAAGTGCTTAGGAATTTCAGCAAAGGTATAAAATGTAGTAAAAGCTAAAGATGTTTATAGTTAAAATAGGCTATAATAAAAATTACTAGAAAAGAGTAATAGTATTATATTAAAAAAAAACTGCTAAAAAGTTAGTAATGGAAGAAAATAGCTATAAAAAAGCTAATAAAATATAAAATAATACATTTAGCTGCTTATTAGAAAGCAAAAACAACTATTTAGTTAAATCTAATACTTAGGCCAATTTTGGATATTATAAATAAGTAGGAAGATGGCTTTAGTTAACAATATTTAAAAATGTTTTTTTTACTATTTTATTATATTTTTATTAATTTTTATTTTTAAATAATATTTTTACTTTTTTAGTTAATTTTAGATTTTTTATTTACTTTACTAATATTTTCAAATTTTTTTTCTTATATAAAAATATTTTTTAAAAGTTGTAAATTAGTAGTAAAAACTAATAGTAAAAAAAAATTGCAGATTTACATTTTTTTAAATTTAAATTTATAGCTAATTATTTTCAGCACTTTTTTAAAACTTATAAAAAATTTAGCCTTTTTAATATAAGTAAATTTTGTTAATTTTTTTTTTTAAGTTAGTATAATAGCTACCAAAACTAAAAAAAAAAATAAAAACTAAAATAAAAAGATAAAAAGTAATATTTTTATTAAATTAAAGAAATTTTAGCATAATAGTACTTTGATAATATTAAACAAGTCAAAATTAAAAATTTATTTAAATTTAAGCTTAATTATTAAATTTAAATTTAAATAAATTTACTAATATTAAATTATTTTTATATTAACTTTTTTAAAATTAACTAAAAACTAGCACTTTATATTAAAGGTATTATATTAAGCACCTTTTTACTATTAGATATACCTTAATTTTAATTGAACTCTAGTGTAAAACTGCTTAAATTTCCTTATAAAGAAAATTAGGTTATCCTTTCTTTTACTGGTAGCTTTGCTACTATATAGTATACCTTTTTTCCTATTGTTATAGGTTTATTCTAACTTTAAAGTTAGTATAAATAAACTAGAATTTTATATAAAGATTATTTAAATGAATACATTTTTAATATATTTTTTATAAACTTTTTAATTTTATACTTATTTTATTACATTTAAATATATTTTAAATTTATAAAAATTTTAGTAATTTTTAGCTTTAAAGCTTTAAGTTTATTAATTAATTTAAAATAAAATTCTAAGGTCAATTTGATTAAAAATTCTGTAATCAAAATTTAAAAAATTTACTAATAAAATTAAGATATTTTATATAACTTTGCTAATTTAATTTATTTTCATTATACCATTTATTAGTTATTAGTAGTTTGAATAAGTTTGAATTATCGAAAATATTCTTAGTAATCTAAATCAGTTTAACTAACATTATTTGCTAAATCTGTATAAAAAGATCAATATATTAATTCTGTTTATAAAGGGTATACACTATACATTATAAAAATAGATTATAATTTTATTTTTAATCAAGTTTTTAAAAGTCTTATTGCTTGGAATATTCCGAAATAATCTGATCTGAATTGTTAACAGTACCTCCAACATCAAAATAAAAGCATTTAACCCTAAACCTTCCGTAATTCATAACTTATTATACAAATATTCAAAGTTTATACAATAAAGCCTAGTAAAATTTTAAAATTAAATTTTGGCTGGTAGCTTAATTATCCTATTTTTTAATTAGATAGTTTTGTAGAAAACTTTATAACTAATATTATTAAAGTGTTATAAGTGTTTTTAAACTTAAGTAAAATATGAACCACTTGTTAGAGTTTGTAATCGGTATTTGATGGCAGCTTTTATAAAATAAGGCACATTATTTACTTAATAAAGAAAAAAAGTAATAAGTAAAATTATTTACTACTATAAAATTGTTTAGCATTTTTACGCTCAAGCTTCGGAAAAACAAAAATTCAACATCAATATTTACAACATAAAAGTTAAAAGTCATATAAGAAATAGGTACACTACGTGAAGAAAAATGAATAACAACAACTTCAATATATATATTTTTTTCTTAACCTTAATTAGGTAAGTTTGGTACGATTGTATTTAGCATCTTTATTTATATTCTGTACACCTTGAATATTTAAATTAAAAGTACGAAGCAGTTAAGTATTGGTTGTATTCGCGGTTATCATTAGCCATTATAATGGTCCATACACTACTGTTATTAACTTAATATAAGTTATAGTGAATATTTGAACCTACGATTTAAAATTTTATAGTTAAAAATAAATACGAATTTAAATACTAAACTGCTCATAAGTGTTGTTCATAAGTATAAGTTTATCGATTATACTACAGAAGTAGACACTTGAAACTTCGAAGCTTTTAATAACAAAAATAAATATAAAGTTATAAAGTATATACGAAGTAACTTTTTAATAGAATTTAATTGAAAAGTTAATGGAAATAAATAATTTTTTATGAAACATTAAAGCTATTTGAGTTATAAATTTAACTAACTATTCTTTTTTTAATATATTAGTATATATATATATATTTATACACTAGTAAACTTTGAAAATAAAAGCTTATTAAAATAATAATTTATTTCATTTTTGTAATGGTAAATTTTCACTTGATCCAAACAATCTACCACTAGCACCAAGATCTCAAAATCCTTAAGTTTAATTTTTTTAAAGCTAACTTGTATAATACCAAGTTTAAGAATAATAAAATTAGACCTATTGCTTCAATACCTTTGTATAATACTACTATATTCAACTGGCTACAATTAGTGAAAATATTGAACCTATCAACTATAACAGGGAGATGGTACTATCAACTTTATTACTTTGAATAATCTTAGGGTACTCGTTTAAAAAATATACTATTTTTATATTGTTGCTAGAAATTCATTAAAATTACTATACGGTTTATGAATACACACATACATTATTTTTATATACATAAAATAAAATACTAGTTAACCAAAGTTTTTAAGTATATATTTGTATTTATCTTTGATATATATAATTTTAGTTCTGTGGTAACTTTTCGATTAAAAATTGAAGCGATTAAAATTTTAATTTAAATAATTAGCATAAATGTATATACAAAATAAAAATTAAAAATTAAAACAGTAAATAAAATTTCATATTAAATAGTTTATTGGACAAAGAGGTATAAATCTTATGTGGAAAGTAATGTAGTTAGCCATTAATGACAATTGCAGAACAATAGACTTAATAACGGTGACTGTAATCATCATGATGGCCGTAATCATGACCATAACCGTGAGGATGGTGGTGATGGGAATAATCATCAACATCGTTATAGTTTTCATGATGTTTGTGTCCGTTACCGTATCCTCTACGGTAGTTATGACGGCGGTAACCTCCGTATCCGGAGTTATCATATGAACGACGGTATTTCTTACCGCTATCGCTCTTGTAAGCGCCACCTCCATTATAAGAAGGTTTGTGGTCGTGGTCACCGCCGTGGTAGTGAGGTTTATGATCATAATCTCCACCGTGTTTATCACCTTTATAACCGTTGTCACTCTTGTAGGCGCCACCACCATTGTAATGATCTTTGTAATCGTGGTCACCACCGTAACCGTGTTTGTGGTCATCGCCATGGTAATGAGGTTTGTGATCGTGGTCACCACCGTACTTATCACCCTTGTAACCTTTGTCGCTCTTATAGGCACCACCGCCATTGTAGTGATCTTTGTGATCGTGGTCACCACCGTAACCATGTTTGTGATCATCACCATGGTAATGAGGTTTGTGATCGTGGTCGCCACCGTACTTATCACCCTTGTAACCGTTGTCGCTCTTGTAAGCACCACCGCCATTGTAATGATCTTTGTGATCGTGATCACCACCGTAACCATGTTTGTGGTCATCACCATGGTAATGAGGTTTGTGATCGTGGTCACTACCATATTTATCACCTTTATAACCGTTGTCGCTCTTGTAGGCACCACCGCCATTGTAATGATCTTTGTGATCGTGATCACCACCGTAACCATGTTTGTGAGGCTTGTGGTCGTGATCTCCCCCATATTTATCATGTTTGTAACCGTTGTCACTCTTGTATGCACCACCACCATTATAGTGATCTTTGTGATCATGGTCACCACCGTAACCGTGCTTGTGATCATCGCCGTGGTAATGAGGTTTATGATCGTGATCACCACCATATTTATCACCCTTGTAACCGTTGTCAGACTTGTAAGTACCGCCACCGTTGTAATGATCTTTGTGATCGTGATCGCCCTTGTATTTGTCGTTGCCATAACCGTTATCACTCTTGTAAGCACTATCACGACGGTATTTGTGATGACCAAAACCTCTACGCATCAAAGCTTCAGTTGGGGTTTCCGTCTCGGCTTCCTCTTCATTAACAGAATCTTCTTCGGCCATAGCATTTATTTTACCTTTCCCCGATGAGTTCGATTTACCCTTTTTGGCACTAGATTCCTGTTTAGAGCTGGGTGCTTTGCCTTTACTATTCATATTCAATGTGTCTAAGAAACCGGCTCCGGCGACTGCAGAAATGGCAATTGTAGATAGGTAGAAAAGTTGAATGGATTTCATATTATATTAACTGTTCTATAGTTTTTAATGTAACGTATGTATTAGTAGATGTATATATAAATGTTTTGATGTTTATAACTAATGTAAAATCAATTTTATACTTCTCTTCGAAACTGTTATTTTTACTAATTTATATTAATTTTAATTGTACCCCAACTTTCTAGCTCAAGCTAAAACTAAACAGCTACCTCGTTCTCTCCTAAATTTCACCTTTATCCCCACACTTGAATCCTGATTTTGGCGTGTATATACTTCAACATTCAATTTAGTCCCATCTATCGGATGATTATGCTTTAATGCTAAGTTATTGAGTTTAATCGATAGATTTATATAGCAACAATAAAAAATTTAAAAGCTATAGTTACAAACTGTTAAAAAAGTCACTTACCACTATACGCTTATTAAATATAGCTGTTCTTTAAAGTTGTTGCTTTTATAGTTTAATTAAAACTGTTAGAATTATAATTTACCAAACAATTTTAATAGTTGTAAGCTCTAAGCTAAGTTAGTAGATAAAAATAAATCTTGAGGTGGTGTAGAGAAATATAAGTTAATAATAGAAACAAAGTAATATCTAATATTAGCTGAATTGAATACTGCATTTATTAGCGAATTTTAACAAACGTTAAATACATTTTTTGGAAGATTTAGAAATATAAAATTAATATAAAATAACTTGAAATAGTTTTAGTAGTTCATAAACACAAATTGAAAACAGTAATATCTATATAAAATAGTCTACAAAAAATAACTTAGCATTTCTATATATATATATATATATATTATTGATTTAAATTAGTATAAATTTAAAAATAGTAGCACTAAGAAAATAACAAAGTTAAAGGTATTAAAATATTAACTATGAAGTTTTATAAGTAAATTAGATATTTCTTCAATTATATTAGCAGGTATAATAGCCTTAATACTAGTTAAAATTTTTAGTATATTTATTTTAGTTATATCTAATAAACTGAATTTTATTGATAGTATAAACAAACTTTTAATGCTAGTAGAAATAAAAACTAAACTTATAAGTAGTAATACAAATTATTATTTTTTTATAGTAAATAAATATTTTAAAAATTTAATAGATATGTTTTTTTAGAAAATATATATTTTATAAAGGTAATAACTATAAAATCTAAATATATAAATTGAAAATATATCAATAAGCTTTTTTATATAAAATACAATATAAAATAATAAGTTTAGAAATATTTTTTTAAAATATATTTAAACTAGTATATTAAACAATGCTAGGATTTTTTAATATATATATATTATAGGCAAACTTAATATAAATGTTAGCTTTTATTATAATAGTAGTTATAATAATAATATATATATTAAACTTAAAAAAAGTTAAACTAGGTAAATATAATACTTTTTTAAATTAGGTAAAATATAAATATATAATAGCAAATTTTTTTAAAATTTAGTTAAAAATTAGTACTATTAATTTTATATATTTTATTTAAATTTATAATTTTTGCTTTTTTAAAATTTTTATTTTTATTATTTAAATTATTTGTAATATAAGTAGTATAGCTATTAATTTTAAAAATAATAAAAAAATAAAAACTTTTAAAGTTAAAACTTTACTAAATATAAGTTAAAAAAGTATTTTAATAAGGTAAATATATTTAAAAGTAAAAGAATTTTATGGTTTTTAAACTTAATTTTAGTTTTAGCTTTATAAAATAATAAATAATAATTTTTTTATAATAAGTTTAAAAATACTAGTTTTTATTTCTTTATTTTATAATTAATATATAAAATAAAAAACTTTAATAATAAAAGTTATATATTATAATAAGATAAAAAATATATTAAATTTTAAAATATTAGTCTAAATTTAGTTTTTTTATATTAATTTTACTAGTAGCTTTTATAAAGCTAAAACTTTATAAAGATTTTTTACATAGTAAAAAAGTATACTTAATTTAATTTTATAAATTAATAGTATTTTATTTTTATATTATATATATAAAAGTAAATTATAATTTCAATAAATAATTTTTTTACTATTTTATATATAAAGTGTTTAACTAGATATTTTTAACTAAAATAAAATTTAAGCTATATAGCTTTATTAAATAATGCTATATATAGTTATCTATTATATAAAAAATTAATTAAAAAGCTTAATGCTAATACTTTATATATAATGTATAAAATTTTAATATAGTTTTTAGTTATTATAGTAGTAAAAAAAATATTGCTAAAATAAAGCTTTAATATATTATAATTTTAATTAAGCTAATACTAATTATTTCCAAACTATTTTAATAATATACTATAATTTTTAAGCTATATTTTAACATTTTGCAAAGCTTAAAAATTATTTAATTTTATTTATAGTTAAAAACTATTTTAGTTATACTAAAAAAAAAATAAAAAAATAACTTTATAAATTTGCTTTATTATACTTAGTAAAGTATATATATATATTATATATTAAAAAAAAGCTTTAAATAGCCAAAAGTATATATATACTTATTTTACTAAGTAGAGTAAATTAAGCTAATATTTTAGCTATTTTAAAATTTAAAATCTTAACTAAATTTATATTTTAATTAGCTTTAAATATACTTTTAACTATATAATTATACTATATAAATAATTTAATTTCTTAATATTTACTTAACATTTATATCTATTAACTTAATTTTATACTATTACAGTTATTTTATAAGTATAATATAAGCTATAATACTTATTTTTTTATAATTATATAATAAAAATATTAGTTTATATATATATATAAGTATATAATATTATTTTATTATTTTATTAAATTTTTTATATAAATTTATAATGTTATTATAGTACTATACTTTAAAAAATTATAAATAATAGCTAATTAAATAAAATTTAATAAATTAGATTTTTTAAAAAGCAATTAAAAATATAAAAAAATTTATTAAAAACTACTAAATCTAATTTTAAACTATATAGTAAATTTATAAATAATATAAAAAAAATCTTTAATTATATACTTATTTTATTTTATATAATAAGCTAATAAATATATATTAAAAAATATATATACTATACTTATATATATTTTTAAATTTAGAATATAAACTAATTATATATTATTTTTAGTATTATTTTTAAGCTTATTAGTATTATTATTTTTTAAATATTAATTATACAAAAACAACTAGTATTAATCTAAAACTAAATAATATTAGCAAAAATATAATTAGTTATTATTTTAAAAAAATATAGATAAAAATTTAGTTTTCTTTTTTTATAAGCTATTATAATTATTTTTATATAGTTTTTAGTATATATTCCTTTTTTAATTATAGCTAATTATAAATTATTTAAAGTATTTATTTATTTTTAAATATATAAAAAAAGCTTTAACTATTAATTAAAATTTATTTATTTAGCTAAATAGCTATTTTTAATTAATAGCTATTTAATTAAGTATTTTATTATATTTAAAATGCTTAAAACAAGTTAAATTTAAATAAATTTTAATATATTAAATTATTAAAGCTTATTTAACTATTAATATAATAAAATAATAATAAAATAAAAAATCTAACTAAAATTAATTTAAAGCAAATATTAGAAATTTAAACTTTTTTTAATAATTTTATCTATCTTTTAAAAAAAGCAAAATTTTAAATTTTGAATATATAATTAAAATATATATTTAACAATAAATATATAAATATAAATTAATATTTTCTAGTTTACTTTAAATAATAATAATATTAAGTTAAAACTATAATAATAATTTTTTATTTTTAGCTATTTACTTTTATTTTATAAATATAAATTTGTTAATTTAATAAATATATTTAAAAAAAATTAATATTAAAAAAATATTTAAATATTAAAAAATAAAAAAACCTTTATTTTAATAGTAAAAGTTTTTTATTTTTAAAAAGAAATATTATATTAAAATTTAACTATAATTATAAAAATCATATTTATATATATTATATTATATTATATTATTATAATACATTGCTAAAAATTATAGATTATTAGCTTAATACTTAACTTTATAAATTTATGAAAATATATATTTTTTTAATAATTTATAGCTAAAAATAGTAAATTATTTTAGTTATTAATAAGTTTTTTAATTTTAGTTTACTAATACTTTTTTTATTTAAAAATGTTATAATTTTATAGATTATTAATGCTTTTAATTAGAAAATAAATTTTGAAAATTTTTTAGTAAAGTTTAAATATTTAAAAAAAAATTAATATTAAAGCTTTAAATTTTTTAAATATATAAACTATTAGCTTAACATTTTTATATTATAGTAATAAATCTAGTATTTACTAATTTAAATTATGTAAGCTAAAGTTATATTATTATATAATATTACTATAAATTAAATTAAATTAAAAATTTTTTTTAAATATATTATTAGCAATTTTTAAATTATAATTTTAAACTAAATTTAGAAAAATAAAAATTATAAAAAAACTAATAATGTAAAATGTTAAAGTTAAAATTATATATAAAAAGCAAAAAAATTAATAAATTTCTTTGTAAAATTAACTAAATTAGATTTTAAAAATCTTAAAATTTTGATTTTTTATATCAAATTTATATTTGGAGTTTATATCTTAAATTTAACTTTTATCTTATTAAATTAGAAAATTTAATAATTTATAGTAGAATTAATCAAATTTACATTACTTTTTAATAAATATTAATATATAGTGTAAACATATAGAAACTTAGCTACAAATATTAGCTTAAAATGAGAATTTAAAGTTTTTTTTAATATTTTTTAATTTGAAAAAATGCATACAAAATTTAAAATATTACAATTTTCTCTAATATAACTAAAAAAAATCTGCTTTTTAACATTAATTTTGTAATTAATTTTAAAAGTAAATGATTTATATTTATAACTGATTATATCTTTTTAAAAAGGTAAATTAAATTTGAATTTATTATACTTTTATTTGAACCAATGTAATTATGCTTTATAAGTATATAAGTATCTTTAATTTATATTATATAGCCACAAAAGCAATATATTTTTTGAGTTTTGATGATTAACTTGACTTTGTATATTCCAAAACTCTAATTTGCTTGATATGTTAAATTTAAACTTCTATATTTTGTTAAAAAAGTCTTAAATATTTAAATTACAAATTAGGAAGTACATTTTATTAGATCAAATACAAAGTTAGGTAATTAGATTCTATGGTACTTTTATTAGATAAATTTAAATACATGCATAGTTTCTTAGCAAGAAAAATCAATGAATACTTTATTATCCAACTGACTTTTTCGATAATAATAAGAAGCCTCTATATATTATATGCAAGATTAAAAGTTAACAACCTTAACTTTTCGTTTCTTTGTTGCTTCATTTGAGGGAGCTGGAGTAGGCTTATTTTTATCTGTTTGAATTTTATGAAGAGTGAAAAATACATCATCATCATCACCTCCTTGATTTAAATCGATCGTGCCTAATTCGACAACAGCACCCTCTAAATATAATGAGATTTATATATTTCAAAAAAATTACGTTTAATATTTGCAGGTTTGCAATCTTTTGCTAAATGAAGAACCGATCCGCAGTAGTTACATCCACCACCATCAGGGTATAAACCTTTATCATTTTTTGGACATTTACCAGCCAAATGTCCATTTTGCTGACAATGGAAGCAAACAGCAAATTTAAAAGGATTTTCTATAAAATTTTATAATTAGTATTAATTAGATATATATAAATGTTAGTAATAACTTACTACGTTTGTTTGGATGGGTACAATTTTTAGAGCTATGCTCGGCAGTCCCACAATGATAACATATACCAGTAACTTCTTCAGCTCCCATACTTTTATACAAACTATTCAAATCTGTACCATCTCCAAGTTCATTACTGAGATTTTCTTTGCACTCATTAACACTATGCCCAGGTTTTCTACATTTAAAGCATACCTGTAAAAGCTATTAAAAAAGAATAAAGAGAGTATTTACCGATCCTTTAGAATTACCACCCTTCTTTTTCTTTTTAGGAGGATCTTGATTCTCTTTAGCATCATCTTTTTTCTATTAGTACTTTAAAAATTATTTAATTAACCTTTTTTCCTAGGTTGTATCTCTTCTTTTTCATTTTTAAAGCCTTTTAAATCTATAGCTGTTTCTTGGGTATTGGGTATCAAGGACTTGCCTTTGAAGCCAGTTGCATCTAAGTGTTTTTTCTTGTACCTTGCAAATCTTGTCATTCTTAAATCTGAAGTTAAAAAAAAGAATAAAATTTCAAAAACTTTCAAACTTTATTTCTTCTAACTTTATTTCCTTTCATAAATTCCAAAGAATAAATAGTGTAATATTTCAGAACCTTGAGAAGATTTTAATATTTAATTTAGATAACAATAAATGAGCGATACAGAAGAACCCAAGCAACTTTATCATAATCTTACTCCTGCAGAAGTACAGAAAATAAAAATAGAGAATTTAGTCAAAAAAGCTGATAAATTAATTGATTTACCGCAATCAAAAAGATTAACTTTAGATACATTAAAACCCCCAAAAGAATTTCAAAGTAATGTTTCAGGTAATTTAAAATTTTCTGTGCTATTTATAAATATTTCTAAGGTTCAAGTGCTGGTGCTGGAAGTGGTGAGTTTCATGTGTATCGAGCACATAGGAGAAAGGAATACGCACGTTTAAAGATAATGGAAGTCATTGCTAAACAGGTATTTTTTCTGAAAACTTAATAATAATAATTCTATAGGAACAAGAAGATAACGATTTTAAATTAAAGCAAGAGAGCATTAGAAAAGAAGAAGAAGAAAGGACAGCAAAGAAAAGAGCTAAAAGGCATAAACGCAATAATAAGAAGAAGCCTAAAAGCAGTGAAATAGAGAAAGCTCCTGATTCTCCAAAAGATATTGATAAATCATCTCAAAATTTTAAAATGGTACCAAATACGGATTGATAAATACATTTATTTATACGAAAATAAACTTTATTTTATAAATATATTAGTGAAATAGTTGAATTATATACAGTTACTCAACAGAATTACAATAATAATAAGTAGCTGGTCTTTATGTAGATACTATAAACATAGCTATAAATTTGTATAAGTTTAATTTTAAATAAATAATAAAGTTATTAAAAAAATTTACCATAAATATTAAAATAATGTGCTTAGAAATTGAACAGACTATTTTAAGAAATTTAAATATTTATTAAGGAGATTATAGCGTAGTCTAAAACAATATCATTTTGTTAGTTGCCATAAATTTAGTCATAAAAGATCCATCCATGTACTTTTTACCATACTTCGCTCTATCGCTATCATCATATTTGGCAAGTTCAACTTCATAATTATCTTCGATTCTATTCATCTTATGAGTCGATCTTGTTGCGAAAATACCATTTATTAAAATTAGATATGATACAGCTATAATTATACTCTTGACTTTATACATTTTCTGGATACATTAAAAAAATCAAAACTATGCCTTTTAAATACTTTTGAAAGACATCTTCGAAACGTAGATGAAGTAATTCGCTTCATATCAACTTGGTTTTCATTTTAACTGTGAGCTTCATTTGTGTTAAGTTTAAAAAAGCCCAGTATAGCTTTATGCTAAATTGATGTCATAAATTAAATTGACTTAAATGATTGGCTTTTCTCTTTGGTTCAAGAATAGAAAAGAATAAAGCTTTTCAAGACAACGAAGATCACCAAACTGTAAAAATTTTGTGTTCAAACAGAATAGACATATATTTAGAAACTAATATTTACTTCAAATGCCTTATCTATGTCAGTGGGAAAATTGTGGAGCTAAATTCAAAAGATTACTTGAATTAATGGACCACTCTGCAGAGCATCTATCATTCCCAGGAAGTAGACCTAGATGCTTTTGGAAAGGCTGTGAACTTTATAATCAGAAGCAAAATGTAGAAGAATTTGCTGTACATCTGGACGAGCATACAAAAGAAAAGCCGCATATATGTGAATATCCAAATTGCGGTAGGAAATTTGCTTTAAAAGATACGCTAAGAAGACATATACGTTCAAATCATGAAGCACAGAAATCCCATTCTCGTATTAGCCCATTAACGAATAGTCATAATAAAGCATTATCTCTTAACTCATTTGACTCTTCGGCAGAAGGTATCAATTTCACATCGATTCTTGTTAATTTTTATTTATAGAAAATATAGGTTCCCAATCGCCATACAGTTCAGACGATTCAACCTCTCAAAAGATTAATGGGTCTAGATATGAGAAAAGAAGTCACAGTCACAAGAAATCGCATAAAGATTACAAATTGTTGTATCAAATACGAAAACTTCAACTAGATCATCTTGTGTTAAATATTAAATCAAAAGATAAGGAATTAGCAGCAATGAAGGATAACAAACGATTACTTAAGGTTGAAAATTATCATCTTAAACATACTATAAATCGATTAAGTTAAGCTAATTTGTTTTGATATAAAATCTATTACATTTTACTAAGTTTTTAGATATGGCACTTGATAATTATTTAGTCTTTACAATTTGTATTTTATATGATTTTACTATTTAAGTATTGCAATGATTTTAAGCCGATATCTTTTATTCTGCTAATTATTTATGAATCCAATACACCAAGGAATAGCGATACATAACTTGAATCTTGAATGATCACGTTAAAATATAAATGCTACCTTTAATAGGTTTGAGTGCTTTATAGCTAGAAAATATTAAACGTAGGAAATGCAAATCCAAAGCGTATATAAAGCTCTATTATAATTGCTTTGCTTCTTCTAATAATGACAATTTTTTCAAAATATGAATTACTTTTTAAATCCATACTATTTAATTGAAGAATTTTTAATTACATAGTGTGTTGGCAGCAAAAGGTTCAAGTTTTATATTAACAATTAATTTTATGATTACAACTTTAAAGCAATAATTTAAAACAAACATATAAATCATTTACTTTTGCTAGACAAAATCAGATTAACGATTGTTACAAAAACAGATTAATACTAATATTAAAATTTTAATTTCCAAATTTACAACTTTTATCATTAAATACTTTTGAAATGAAAAAAAAAAACAAAAATGTTATTTTGAAACTCTTCTGGATTTAGCCTTTAAACTTATGATAGAAAAATAAAATTTACTTAAATTTATTTTTACCATAAAGCACGTCTACGCTGACGATTAATATAAATTAACTGCTTCTTATAGCCATTCTTGTTCCACTGTTCAGTTTGTTTATCAGCTAAAATATCGTGATATTCTTTGTCAGCTGGGGCAACTATTTTAACAAAAACTTGGCTGCAATTAAATTTTTTAGCTAAAGCTGAGCGAGTCCATTTTTTGGGTTCGGTAGCTCTAAGTTCTTTTAAGGATGTTATTTCTTCAGGGCTAAGCTGGTTGTAACTTCTTGGCTTTATATTTTTGATAGGTGGTGGGAGTTTTTCTATAGTTAATTGAGCAGATTGTAAAGGTACACGACTTATAAATTGACTTCCATCGTCCAAGTTTTTGGTTTCATAAATTCGCGCTTTGCTGGTTTCATGCTTGTACCTTTTTTCTATAAGTTGTATTCTAGCTGAATTTATAAGGCCACCATTTTTCCCTACTATACTAGAGACCACTGTTCTTAGATTATTAGTTAGCATGTGTTCTAATTCTACCTTAAACAAAACTTTTAAGTTTTGTGTTTAAAAGTTTTTGCAATTGGAATGATATCAATTTTATTAGTATATTATCTAATTTAATTGGAGAAAACAAAATTGGTAAGCCGAATTTTTAGAATAAGAGCTAAAGGAAATAAACTGTTAAAACTCACCTCTTCTTTATCTTGCAAATAAGTTGAATATAAGCTTTGTACATATTGTTATTTTAGTACTACTACTTTTTACATGCCTTTTATCCACCCTTCTTACAAACCTAACTTAAACAAGTATAAATACAGTGGCGTTGACAACAGTTTTTTGTCAAAATACGTCTTAACTCACTACTGGAACTGGTTAGTGTCTCTGTTTCCATTATGGATGGCGTAAGTTTATATGTTTTTTATTATCTTAACTGTGTGATTTTTTAGACCAAACTTGATAACTCTTCTCGGTTTCTGTTGCATCTTGTTTAATTTAGGATTGCAATTCTATTATGATCCTAATTTCGAAGGTCTTTGTCCTAATTGGGTTTATTATTCGTAAATATTTATTTTGGGTTGTTATCTAAATTAATGAATTTAGATATGGTATAGGATTATGGATTTATGCTTCTTTCGATGCTATTGATGGAAAACAAGCTAGGCGCACTGGAACTTCCGGTCCTTTGGGTGAATTATTCGATCACAGTATTTTAGTTTACAGTTTTACAGATTACTAATTATTCTGTAGGTTGTGATGCTCTAAATACTACAGTATACCTTTGATTATATATTTTATTAAATATGTTAGTTTGTAGGCTTATTAACAATTTCAGCTTTCAAATACAAGCATGATTGGTGGGCTCTTTTCCAGCTTTACATAGGTAAATTTAAAACCTAGTAAATTACTTACAGCTCAGCATTTACAAACTTCTATCTAACCACCTGGGAGGAATACCATACCGGTACTCTATATCTGAGTTACTTTTCTGGGCCAGTAGAAGGATTGACCTCTATATGTATCTTCTTATGTGTTACCGGTTATGTCGGTCCCACTTTTTGGACTCAGGGTATCAAAACCGCTTTAGGAATGTCTGAAAATACGCTTTCACTGATTCCTAATTTCCGCATCAATCATATATGTTCCCTAATTGCTGGTTTCGTCATGGCCTTAAATATTATCAACAGGTAACACATCTCCTAGAATTTACACTCATAGTTTTAGTGCTTATAACGTAGCGGTAGAATGTTATGCTAAGAAACGTAGCGTTGTTAACGCATTATCTGGGTTATTACCCTTCTTTATAGCTACGGCCCTAGGTTACTTTTGGTTAAAGGCTTCTCCTCAGATTTTCGATAAATGCTTGATTCAGTTTATGTTGTTTTCCGGATTTTCAGTCGCTTATAATGTCGGGCTCATTATATTAAGTCATGTTACAAAGGCACCGTTTCCTTTCTTTAACATAATGTATATTCCTTTGCTATTTGGTGCTGTTAATGCAAACATGAAGTCATTATTTGGGTTGTAAGTGTTTTTTTATAGCATTATTTTAAATATTTGTAGGGAACCATTGTTAACTGGTGCTTCAGAAATCAATTATGTTTACATTTCAATGTTTTTAAGCATTGTTTACTACCTATACTACTCAATTACCGTCATCAATGAGATTTGTGATCATTTTGATATATACTGTTTATCAATTAAGCACTTAGACAAAGTTCCTGGATACAAAAAGGATGAATAAATAATAACATACTTTTAATTATGACTCTGTTTACATTTACATAATAAGTAGCCAGCTAAATATTGGTTTTAAAAAATAAATTTTATTTCTTACTTTAAAATTATTAGTATAGGAGAATGATTTTTATTTTGAACCAAAATACTACAATTTTACTATAAAAAACATGGCATTTTAAGTTCCAGTAAATAAAAATTGATGGTTAAACCTAGCAGCAACTTTTAAAAAGTTGTTTCCTATCTAAAGTTTAATCAAATAGTTTTCAATTAGTTTTAAGCTAATTAAATATAATTTTAAGAATTTTATATATTTAATTTGTTTTTTAAAATAGTTATATATATATCTTAATTTGCTAAAAATCAAAGTTTTATAAAAATTTAAAATCTGAAAAAGTATATATCTAAAATAATTAATAAATTAGATAAATTTTGTTATAGCAATTTTTTTAAAGCAGTCAAAATGGAAATAAAATTTACTTTTTTGTTAAAGTAGAAGTTTTTTTAATATAGCAAAATTAGCTAAAGTTTTTAACTAAAATAAATAACTTAAAATTAAGTTAAGTTAATATTATATTCCTTTTTATAATTTTTTAAATATAAGTATATAAATTAAAAACTTTTAATTACCTTTTTAACAGTTTTAAATAATTTAGTATTTTTTGCTAATTTTAATTAAATATTTTAAAATAGCAACTAAAATAGTTTACTTAGATATTAAACTTAGTAAAAATAGTATTAGAAAAATTATATATTAAAAAATAATTTAATAAAAATAGCTAAAAATAAATATATTTATTAAAAAGTATATAATAAGTAGTAATTTTTATTATATAATTATTTATAAAATAATAAATTATAGTTTATATTATAATTATTAAATAAGTATAATAATGTAAAATTAAGCTAATAGCTAAAAAAATCTTATATTTATAGTTATAAAATATAAATATTTGATATATATTAAAAGCTATACTATTTATATAGTATAGTTATATAATTAAAAATATAATTAAAGTTAATTTAAAAATAGTTTTAGTTAAATATTTCTAACTTTATACTTTATATATAAATTTGCAGTTAGTTTAAATAAACTGCAAAATTATAGTATTATAAAATTTAACTTTAATAATACTTTATTTAATATAATACTATTTTAAATTTTAAAATAGCTAATACTTTAGCTTAATTTACTTAGCTTTACTAAATAAGTTTAATTTATATATATATTTAAATATTTGAAGCTATTATTTTAATAATATATAGCTTTATAAAAAAGGTATTATTTAAGTATAATAATAATTTAAATAGTATTATTTAATCTTTTATAATAAAGCTATAAAGATAAAAGTAAATTTAATAAATTTAATATTTTAGTAATATAGTTACTAAAATATAAATTATTTAAATTATAAATATTTTTAGTTATAGCTAAAAATATTAACTATAAAGCTTATTATAATTTAAATAGATTTAATAGCTTTAAAGTTAACTACTAAAAATGTATCTTAATAGTATAAAAAATACTTAATATATTAAAATTTTTAATTTTAGTATATATAAAAGATAATTTTAATATTAATATATTTATAGCTTTAGCTAAAAAAATAAATAATTTTACTTAAATAGCTTTATTTTAAATTTTATTTAAAGTTTATTTAAAAAACTAATAAGCTATCTTAATATATTAAAGCAAAGCATTAATATACTTTTATTATTATTATATTAACTAAAAATTATAAAAAAGCTTTATAGCTAGTTATTTATATAGTAAAAATTTATATTTAGCTTAAATCTTAATCTAATTAAAAATATTCAGGCATTTTCTAAATTTACTTAAAGAATACTAAAAAAAATCTACTAAAAAAATACTTCTTTTTTTATATAGCAAAAAAATATTAACAAATTATAAAATTATACTAAGTATACTTTTTTACTTTAGTAAAAGGTAAAATACTAATAAAGCTAATATAAAAAACTTAAAAAGCTATAAAATATATACTTTAAAGTTATATAGTTTTAATAAAGTTGTTAAATCTTAAAGCTTATAGCTAGAGTTATAATATATAAGTTTAGGCATCAAAAAATATATTAATATATATTTCTTTTTTAAAGTTATTATAATAAAAAAAATTTTAATTTAAATATAATTTAAAATACATAAAATTAAAAAAAAGTAATACTAATAAAAATAATTAGCTTTTATATATCTAGTTTATTTTTTATATAACTTTTAGTAAAATACTCTAAAAAATCATAAAATTTAAATATATATCAAACTAAATAAATAATATTTATTTATTTAGCTATTATTTAATTATATTTTATAATTACATTTTTTTAAACTTTTAAAGCCTATAATTAATAAAATAATTGAAAACTATTTGTTATTTAGTAAAGCTTATTTAAGTTTAATTTAAAGTTATATAATATAATATTTTTTTCTTATCCAAAATAAGTAGAGGGATCTGTAATAATTTTTAATTTAAAAAATAAATTTTTATAGAGATAAAAACTTTGAAAGTGTGAAAAACGAAAAAAAATTATAATTGCTTGATATTAATATACTTGAACTTTAAGTGAAGATATATATTAACCTATAAATATTTTAAAGAGGTTGCTTATATCAGGACTACAGTACAGCTACTAACCAATAATTAATTTAAGAAAGTTTACAATTAAACATATTGCCTTTTTTAAAATAAAAATATAACAATATATATAGGCATATATACTAGTTAATATTTTACATTTAAAGATATGTAGTAGTTTATTAGGTTT
Source organism: Capillidium rhysosporum (assembly GCA_037055185.1). Taxonomy (NCBI): domain Eukaryota; kingdom Fungi; phylum Entomophthoromycota; class Entomophthoromycetes; order Entomophthorales; family Capillidiaceae; genus Capillidium; species Capillidium rhysosporum. The sequence continues at coordinate 31,972 of JAWQFY010000067.1, forward strand.
TCTTATAACATAAAATTTCTAAATACAAAATTTCTTAAATCTAAACCAGAAGTCTTGGGTTGGTCATGGTGTTGAAGTTAGAGGAGTTACTGTTTGAATTGTATCCAATAAGTTCAATGTGCTCATTGTGAGTAGTAACTAAACTAGCTCCAGAGCTCATTATAGAACTAGGATTATCTGAACTATTTTTGTTGAAGTTGTGTGCGATGGCATGTTCATCCTTATTAGTTAGATCGGAGACTTCGATGCTGTTCGAACTATTTGGAGTAGGTTTGGCGTTGGACCGGTACCAACTTTTAATTTCTAAATAAAGAGCGGGGAGGGCAGGGTCAAACATGAAGAACGCAAAGTTTAAAGCACCTTGTACGGTGGCGGCGAAGTATTGGAGTACTGCGTCGAAAATACGGTAGTTTCGCTCCAGGTCCTGGGAAGAGATCGACACTAGGAAAGGTATTACCGTAAGTACTGGGACTAAGGGGTAGAGGACGAGTCGAGTGACCATACGTTTGAGTAGCATACGCTGATTCCTCTGATCCTCAGTACTGTTAGCGTTGTTTAACGAGGGAGATTTGCTCACAGAGAGCTTCTTGGCAATGATTATGAACACGTAGAAGCAATACAATGTCGGTAGTAAAATCCACAAGCCGAAGAAACCGTATAGTGCAACTACGTCGAACGGAGCTTCGAACTGGTTGTAAAAGGGGCAGGATTCAGGGTACAACCCGTTCAATATGGCTATAGGTAAGCATAGAACCAATGCTAGGAGCATACATCCAATGACGTAGAACTTTTCACTCCGTACCAGCCTCGGTTGCGAAAGTATGAACACCAAGTGCAGATTCAACGCCATTACCGAGGTTATCAATACGGTCCAAATGTTGGCGTAGAATATGATGAAGTTGACGATCTGGCAGTTAATTTTACTGTTACGGTAACTTATCAACAGAGGGGCATGCGTCATTATATCGGCGATCGATAACCAGAAATACAATCGGTAACTTAACCGTTTTGTAGATGTGAACTTAAACAGCCATGTCGTGCTGCTTATAAATACGGCTAACAATATAGAACATGCCAAACTCAAATAGTTAAAGTTTAAAAAGAAACTTCTAATAGCTGATATAGTTAACTTATCTTCTGGTCGTTGCGTACCCATCCGTATTTTTAAACGTAATTTATGTTGTAAATAAAGGTGAAATCGTCGAACAATTCAGTTGGAAATGAAAGAAAATGCTAGTAAAGATTTTTACGGACACGTTTAAATTGTATCCTTTTAAAAGCGTAGGTTATACAACTCGCTACAACCGACTGCAAATTCTAAGTAGAATGTGTGGTTTTCACTAACTTATGTACAATTCATCCAGTTTATAATTGATTTACCTATCGTACCGAATTAGCTTATAAAGCTAATATCTAGATTATTTCGTTTCGGGTTTAAATAGCTATAAATAGCAACTGCTAAATAATAGCTTGGATTTAAGTTGTCAATAGATCATGTGATGGAATCGTATATTTGGAATCAATTCGTAAATATGGATTTTACTAGACAAACACTAAAATATAGTTTACGGATAAATGTAGTTACTGTTGGTTAACATAAAGGTTCATGCAATCTATTTAGGCAGGGGATTCAGGAAGCAAAAGTCAAATGTAATTTGTTAAAAGCAGCAGTTACTTTTATTCGATAGCCTACTGTTTGTATTAAGATAGCTGGGATAGTGTCGATTTAAAGTTAGTACAGATAATTTTAATTTATTTTTATTAATTTTTTTGCTTATCCAACCTAATTTGGTTTTATTAAGCACCAACATAGTTCATTTCTGAGCCATAATGTTGTTTGTTGTTTCTATAATACAAATGGTAAATAAAGCATGCAGTGGGTTGTATACACATTGATTTTTACAAACACAAGTATATTTTTTATTCTGCATAAGATATTTTGTTTTTAACTTAATATTAATTATAGATTTTTTTTCTTTTTTCTAATTATAAAAATTGAGAATAGTATTATACTCATTATATTTTTTCCATATGCATGAATTTTTAGATAGCTTTTTAAATTATTAATTCATTATAAGTATTAAATTATTATATATTTTTATTTTATACTAATACAAATATATAAACAGTAATATGTTTTATAACTTATTTTAAACTATTTATATATTTATTCTTTCTTTTAAAGCTATTTTAATTCCAAGTATATCTTTATTAAAATAATATAAACATATATATATATTTAGTAATGCTTAAACCTAGCTAAATATACTTTTATTATAGCTATTTAAATTATAAGCAAAGTATATAAATATATTATAATAAGTTTTAAAAGTTTATTTTAATATAAAAAAATTATTATAGCTAGTTATATAAAAAGTAGCAAAGTTTTATTATTAAGTTATTTAAAATAAAACAATTAGTAAATAAAATGTTTAATATAAACTTAAACTTAAAAATTATATATAACATAAACTTAACTAAAATAGTTTAAATAATTTTTATTTTTTAGTTATATTTTTAAGCTTTTTTTTAAATTATTAGAATTTTTTTAATATTTATTACTTTTTTTTAATATATTTTAGCTTTTACTTTATTAGTTTAAAAGCTAAATAACTATTTGTTTTTATAATTAATTTTAAATTTTTTACTTTAAACTATATTTTAAACTATTTATTTTTACTTTTTATTATTTAAATCTTTATTTTATCTGCTATAACTTAAATATTTTTACTTTTTTTATAATATAATTTATTAGTATATTTTTTTACTAATAATTATTAAATTAATAAGCTTTTAATCTTTTTTTATTATACTTTTAAACTAAATATATATATATATTTAATATAGTATAAATAATTTTAACAAAAGTAAGGCTTAAAAAAATATTAATCTTCTATTAAATAAAAATTAATTTACAGTTATATTATTATTATAATATATTTCTATAATTTTAGAGAATAGTTAAGCTAAAATTAAATATTTTAGCTTAATTTTATAATAAGACTTAAATACTTACATTTAAATTAAGCTTATAATATTACTAAAATACTTATATTTTATTTAAGTTTATAATTAACTAAAATAGTTACTTTTAATTTAAAAGTATAATAAAGCTAATACATTTACTAATAAATTAAATATTTAATAAAACTTAATATTTTAAAAAATAAAATAAATAATGATATTTATAAAATATTTTATATATAATTTTATATAAATAATAAGGTAGTTATATTATTAAAAAGTTTTAAATAAATAATTTTTTAATAGAAAAGCTATATTAATAAACTTTTTAATATAAAAGATAATATTTTAGATTAAACTTATAATGCTATTAAAAAATTAATATTATTAAAAAATTAATATTATTAAAAAATTAATATTATTAAAAATTTAGATTAATAAATATTTAAACTTAATATACTAGCAAACTTATGCAGTTTTAACTTAATATATAATATAGTTAAATTTATATTATAATTTTTTTTATATTTTAAAAAATATTTATTTTAATAATAATTAATTTTATATATTTTTACTATAAAAATATTATAATTTATAGTTTTTAATATATTTATTTCAAAGTAGCTCTAATTTAGCTAAAAAAAATTTTTTTAAATTATTTTTAATTAAAAGTTTACTATACTTATTTTTTTTTTTAGCCTAGTTTAATAAAGTTTTATTTTTAAGCACTTTATTTAATTTTTTTATACATTTAAAATAAGAATTTTAAATATATATTATTTTTATAATTATTTTTTAATATTAAATAAGAGTATTTTTAATAACTAATATAAATAAATATTAAAAAATTTAGCTAATATTAATCTAAAATTAGGTTTAAAAATATTTTATTTATTTAGCTTACTTTAAGCAATTTTAATATATATTTATTATTTTACATAATGAAATAGTAATATATATATAATTATAAAATTTTTATTAAAGCTTATTAATAATTTTATTAAATAGTTTAAAAATTAGCTTTTAAAATAAAATAATAAAAATAATAAAATATATAAAAATATAAATTAAATTTATTTTAATATATATTAGTATATTAAACTTTTATTTTAATAATATTATAACTAGTATAAAGTAAACATTTTTTAAAATAAATTTAAATAGCTTATAAAAATATTTATTAAAAAATATATATATAGATTAAATATAAATATCTTTTTAATATTATTAAACTATAACTATAATATAAAAAATAAATAAAATTTATAAGTTATAAATTATAAATTTTTAGTATAATAGTTAAAAATTTAAATATGATAATTATTTTTTAATATTATATAATTTTACTTTTTAATAATTATAAGTAAATTAATTAATTTTATTTAATTATTTATCTATTTACTACTTTATATTTTTTATTATTTTTTATAAATAATTTTAAACTTTAAAATAAATTTTATAATTTTTTATAAATATAATACTTACTTAATTATTAATACTTTTTATTTTAACTTTTATTTTATAAAAAGTATATTTTTTTAAATAATAGTATATATATTTTTTCTTTTTTTATATATAAACATATATGTTTTTTTAATTATTAGCTAATTTATTTATTAATATATATTTTAAACTTATTACTAAAATTATTTTAAATTATTTTTAGCTTGTTTTTTAAAAACTTTATTTTTATTAATAATTTAATTAAAGATATATTATATATTTTAGCTTTAAATTATTTAGTTTTCTATAACTAAAAAATTATATAAATATATAAATATAGTTTTAATAAATAGATGGGTTTTTAAATTATTTTTTACTTTTTATATATTTGCAATTTTTTTCTAACTTATTTTAATTTTACTTTAATTTAAAATTAAAAGTTATAAAAATAATAGTTAATTTAAGTTTTTAATATATTATAAAAATAATGTACTTTTTTAATATTTTTTCTAAATATATATTTTTATTAAAAATATACTTTATTTTTCTTTATTTAGTTACTTTACTTTATTTTTATTTTTTTATAATTAAATATTATATAGTTTTAAACATTACTATATTTAATATAATTTTATTAAATTTTATATATATAAGATTATTATTAAGTAAATTAGTTTTACTTTTAAATTATAAATTAAAAAAGTTATTATAAGTTTATTTTTTTAACTTATTTAAATATAATATTTTTAATAGCCTATATATTCTGATTTTTATATTATAAAATAATTATTTAAAATTTATTTATTTATAAAGTAGCTATTAAAACTTTGAAATTATTATTAAAAGTATTCTTCCTATTTATATTTTAATTTTAACTTTTAATATTTTTTATATTTTATTTAACTATATATAATACTTTAGTTAGTATATTTAGTTTTTAATAAGTAGTATAATTAAGTTAATTTTAAAATTTATATAATATTATAATATATTTTTTAAAATTTTATAACTACTATTTTTATATTAAAGATATAAAGCTTAGTTTAAAATTTAAAATTTAGATTTTTTAATTCAACTTTTAAAATTTTAATAAAAGTTTTTATATTTGCTACTTTATTTTATTTTTTCTTACTATTACTTTAATATCAACTATTAAAGGTTTTTTTTTCTTAATAATAGTATATTTTATAAACATTATTTTTATTACTTTTATTTAAGGCTACTTTAACTACATTTTTCATTAGTACTTTAATATATATATTTTTAATTTGTTTTTATAGATAAAATACTTAAAAGCTTTTAAGAAAAAAGTATATAAACTTAGCTAAAAGTTAAAAAATTATAAATTTAAATATAAATAACTCTATATATATATTAAAAATATTTTAAAAAGAAAAGCTTAAAAATATATATAATGTATCTATTTAACTAAAAGATTTTAATTATTAGATAGAAATTTTTTAAAATTTTACTATTTTTATAAAATAAAAGTTAATAAAAAATGTAATTATTTAAAAATATTAAATAAAACAGATATAAAAAATTAGAACTAATATTATAAATTAATAATACGTTTTATTATTAAACCTAGGTTAGTATAGTTTTTATTGTGATTATCATTAGTTATAAGTAGAAATAAGTAAAATATTTAACATATTATTAACTATATATTTTTAGTATATTGTAAACTTATATTAAAATTGTTTTCAAATAGTACTATTATATTATTTCAGATAGTTAAGAGCAATTTAATTACATTATGAGAAAGGAAGTAGTACATATATACTACAATGTTTATTAGTTTTAAGTTGTTAAAATGTACCTATAGAAAATAATATCCTACTTTAACTTAAATTGTTTCCTATTACATACACTTGAACAAAGTTTTACACTGGATGAGTCATAGAAAGCATGTCAATATACTACTATATTGACTACAATAAAAGATACTTAACCGGTCAATAAACTGGGCATATTGGTTATCCAAAGTTTATTTCGTACTTACAGTATTATGTACTCTGTACCTTTCGAGGGCTGTTCCATAAAATTTAATCGTTATACTGTTTCTAGCAGTACAAATGATTCAAATTACTAGGGCTGTTGGCTAGAAATAGAGTACAGAAGTTGCCTCATGTTTCATAACTGCTGTCATACGGCTGTCCAACTTAACCAAAACGCTATAAAGAAGCTCAGTAGGTGTCCAGGTGCCGCGATTTAAAATTTTACTGGAGATGCTTCTGTACTTAAGTTTGAAACACCTTTAAAAGTTGCACAAAGACTAGTTTCGGAAATAAACATTTGAATTTAGATAACAACTTTTAGCTTAAAACTTAGCTACAGTTTCAAATGATGTATAGTTTGATCATGCAACTAACTACAGGCTTAGCCAGTTTGATTAACTTAGAAGTTCGCTTCGAAAATTTCCATTTAAAGAGATTAGCTTTTCATCCTCAAATTCCAATTTTTAAGTTAAACTTTAGCGAAGTCACAGGGATTAAAACTTGTGTAAAAAGATGCTACCTAAGGGCTGTTTTCCCTTGGCAGGCGCTTCCTTCCCTTTTTCTCCGATTTCTAGACTTGTTCATAGTTAAATCTTATTGTTTCAACTACATCTTTAGTAACTGCGGTCAAAGTGGCGGCTTAGCTGTTCTGTCACTATTTTATAATAGTTGGAATGTGACTGGAATTTCAATCTGTTATTAAATGGAAGTTTGGGTTTTACTATCACCTGATTTTACAAACAAAATCTTTTAGATAGTTTTTTTTTGCTTATCTACACCAGCTATATTAAATTTAAAGTAACTGTTAGGTGACAAGTTTACAACTATATTCGGATCGCTGTTTAATAAAAGGTATAAAATTTACGTCTATATGGATATACAATTTATTTGCTACAATAGTTTATTACTTACCAGCAACAACGTACCACTTTTACATTTGTAGAGCTTAACTGGTATTTTATAGTTATTAATAGAAATTTTTAAGTTATTCGCATACGGAAGGCATCAATTAAAGGTTGTGTGTTTAAAATTGGTTTTTGTATATTTTACAGGTAGTAAAATGTTGAAATTAATTAAATGAATGCAGTCATAGTGTGCGATCTGGACAATCGGATATTTGACACTGCCCTTCAGTTTATAAAACTACTAGCATTACTTTTCAAACTAATTTTCCTAAACCAAGCCTTACCCCTGACTATCTACTTGTTTTATATTTTAGTTATATTGGTCCAATATAATAAATAGTTTTTTTAATAAATGTATTATATTATATTAAAAAGTAAATTGTTTTATAGTAAAAGTTAACATATAAGTTCGTATATAATTTACCATTTTTTAAATCATTATAAAAATATATAATTAACTGATTCTCTTTTATCCTTATTGTATTAAAAATTTAAATTATTATATAATAAATCAACTTATACGCTTGTAAATCATTGTAAAAAATATATTAATTTTTATCTCTTTCAATTTCTACACTTGCGGGCCAATGTACAAGTTAAACCGAGTAATTTATTGTAAACGAAGGTAGCCAATCGTTTTATAAAGTAGTAGTATAAATAAAGTTAATACCTATTTAGAATATATCTTCTTTAACGGGAACGTGACTGTCATATGCAAGGGTTTTCAAACAAAAGAACTTGTTGGTACCTAGGCATTGTTATAAAATTGGTAAACGTATTAAAAATTTGTAAATCGAGCAATTTCCAGTTCACTAAAAATTGACCTAATTTCGAATTAATATTTACATTTAATTTACCAATATGTACTATAAATTTTAATTTATTTAATCAATAAAGTTAATTTAAAATTACTATATTTTGAAGTAGATTAGATTATTTTGTTTTAATGTTAATTTATTTAGAAATTCATAAAGAAAATTAGTTTTTAATACTTAAGAAAAAATTGATTGAACTTCCCATTTATAAAATTAATTATAAAGTTTAACAAAAAGTTTTTAATTATAAAAAAGAATTATTTAAATTGTATCGCTTTAAATTTTAAACTGTTAATTTTGTTATTTAATATCTCGATTCTTATCAAATATACTTATAGTTAAAAGATAAGAATTTTAATTTTATATATTTTCTAATTCAAAATGTCAAACTCAGTTTAATTAAACTTAAGTAATAAATTTTATAAAAACGGTACCTCCAAATCCATACCAAATAAGAAGTTCAATTATCCTTTCCAAAATGCACTAAATTACTTTTTCAAATTATAGCGAAGAGCAAGTATTTTCTATTTTCTGAACAGAAATAAATATTAAAATAAATTTATTAATCTTTTTAAATTATTCTTTATTTTTTACTTATTAAACTTATTTATATTTTAAAAGATATACAAAAGTAATTACTAACGTATTAAAATTTATTGTCCAACGATAAAAGTTTCGAAATAAATGTTATTTGTACCTTCATAATAGGAAACAGCGTTTTGGTATAGGTAAATAAACTGTATATACTTTTAAAAGTATTCGGTTTCTTAAAGATATCGTTCCAGACTTTTCAATAGCTTGATTGACTTGTCGCTATAATAAGACTTTTGAAGTTGGCGGTGTCATGTTTAACGAATAAAATTTTATAAGTGTAGAAGCAAAGCTACATTAAACCTTATATTAAATTTATCTGCAAGACTAGAGCTTTAAACTATAAGCATTTGCTTAATGGTGGCGCAGTTGTTGACAGAGTAGGAGGCATACTTTATTTTGAAATTCATTAAGAACATTTGACTGAAATATATATCTCAGTTCTTTGATTTATAGTGGTAAAGGGTGTCTAAAGAAGCACTTCAGAGCTATAAAAGTAGCACTAGAGTTTGGAGGTTACCAATTCAAGCGACTCAACCTTTAGCACCGTTTAAATGTGACTTGTTAACTGTACAATGATTAAATCTACAAGGTGATGAGCCGTATAAATGTTAACTGATTCTGGAAAGCTTATTCTGGGAATGTTTTTATAGCCGAAATAGATTTTTTAGTGGGTCCAATAAAAAAGCTGCTTCTTGTTCCATTTAGAAGTTTATTTTCGATGTCTATTTTTATCGATGCTGATGTAGATAGTTGAAGTTGTTTATAGGTACCATATTATCGCTATATGCAGCAAGAGCCTCCTATTTCCCGACAATATATTGTAACTACAGTAAATAGAAAATCCATTTATAAGTGTAGCTAGAACCTTTGAGCATCGTTTTAACGTGACTATGCGATAACAAATATTTAAATTCCAGAGAACTATTCAAATCTAGAAAGCTATTTCAATAGCAAAACTGAATTTAAATATTAATGGTAAGATTTTATAATTTTTACAGATAGGCATACCATATCTTTACATTTAAACAATACAACGGTAGTATAATTTAAGGATCGATCTGGTACACAGCTTAAGTTTGTTTTAAACCTTTAAGTTTATATACGAGGCTGTGTGTAAAAATAAATGAACGTGGTACACCAACTGTCAAACGAAAATACAGATTTAATTGTAAAACCTATCCTTTACAATCTAAAACTTATATATTATTCTCGAGCTAAGGCTTAATTTTCTATAGCGACCTTTTGATTTAAAATTTATACTTCGGCCTTTCTACTAGAATAAAGTCTGTTGATTACAGGATTTGGTCAAGTTAACTTGTGAACCACATCACTCGCTCTTCCCCCCTCAAATTAGAATCAGTAATGCCTATACCAAAAAAGCATGATATAAAGCTTTATAAGCTTAAAAATTGGAAACTGAACCGAAATTTTTATTAATACTTTCAACTTTTCAAGATGACAATGACAGCGGAGGAGAAGGAACATTTGAAGACTATATCCCAGTTTTTTTTAAACTTGAATAACGTTTCCCTAGCTTTTGCAATTGTATTAGCTATTTTCATAAGTACGACGACGTGGATAGGTAAATTTAGTTCAACTAGACGCCTAAGTTACCGACTTTACTTTTGGCTAGCAGTAGCCGATATTTTTACACACGCCCCACTTCTCTACAACTATAAGGCTGATAAAGTTAGCTGTCAGATTGTCAATTTTATCGTTTTCTTTGCCAACATATGGACCGTTCTGACAACAACAGTTATGGCTTTAAACTTACACTTAGTGTTCATTTTAGCTAAACCTAAGTTAGTAAGAAGTGAAAGGTTCTACGTTATAGGTTGTTTCTTTTTATCACTCTTCCTATGTATCCCTATAGCTGTGTTGAGCGGATTATACCCCGAAAGCTGTCCCTTCTACGTACAATTTTCTCCACCTTTCGATGTACTAGCTCTTTACGGTTTCTTTGGGTTATGGATACTCATACCAACCATATACTGTTTCTATGTATTTATTATTATAGCTATGAAGCTTTCGGTATCAAAATCACCATCCTTAAATCACGCCAACAGTACTGAAGATCAAAAAGCACAAAGAATGCTTTTGAAGCGTATGGTAGCAAGATTAGTACTATACCCTCTTATTCCTGTCATAACAGTGTTCCCTTATCTCATATCAGTTTCAACACAGGATATGGAAAGAAACTATAGAATATTCGACGCTGTAGTTCAATACTTTGCAGCAACCACCCAAGGTACACTAAATTTCTTTTTCTTTATATTCGATCCTGCCTTACCAACCTTATTTAAAGAAATAAAAGGTATGTTTGGATCTAATAGTAATTCGAATACCCAAGTGGACATAAAAAAAGACAACCCATATAAAACAGAAGACCTCAATTTACAGATTAAACCTGAGCACATTCGTTCATTCCAAGGTGGTTTAGATACAACACGTCCATCTATGCAAGGTTCAGTTATAAGTTTGAGCCATAGCCATATTACAGTAAACAACGAAGATATCGAACTTATCACTAGCACTAACCCTCGAAATCACAATATTGAACTAACAACAAATCCAAGGCTTTTAGTATAGCACAACATTCATTTTAATTAAATCCCATATTTTTTTAGAGTTTTTAATAGTATTAATAAACCTATAAAGTAAAAGTGTTATTTTTTGTTAAATATATTATATAATATCTATAATAATAATATATAAACAATGGGATTTGAGAATTTTATTTTATTTAAAATTAAAAAACTTAATAAGTAAAATACATAATTTGAGTTTTCAAATATTAACCAATTACAAGAGTGCAACTCAGGTATAGTTAATTGTATATCTATTTAAACTACAAATAGAATGTTCTGGATACCTTGAATCCATCACTGCAGTTTGTCAATTTTTTCGAATTTGTAAAAAAAAATAGTGGCTTTTCTGGTAGTAAAGTATACAAAGCTATCCTAAATCTTACTAACTTAAATGTAATATATTTCAACCAATAAGTCAATTATTCAGTCTAATAAAGCAGAAAGGAGTTGAAAAGATTACTAAAGTAAACAAGTTAGTTTTTTTTAAAAACTACCTAGATAATTTTAGAATTTTAAAATTTTATTATTTTATTGTAAAATTATAACTTTATTTTTAATTAATTATTAATCAATTTTTTTGCTTTTATAGCAATTTTATATTAAATTATCTTATTTAATAGTAGTATATATTATATTTTATTACTTTTAAGATAGTTTATATAATTTATAGTTTGTTTTTTAAGTTAAATAAATTATAAGTAAAAGAGCTAAAATATAAACTTTTATATTTATAGAGTTATAAGTATAATTTTCTAGTTATTATAAAGTAGATTATAGATAAATATATTTATTTTTTCATAGTAGCTATAATAAAGCTAGATTTTTTAAAAGAGGTACTATTATTAATAATTTTTATATTTAATTAAATAGTTATATTTTAATAATTGTAAGTTTAGTTAAATATTATAAATAAATATATTATATTATCAAAAATAATAGTAAAGCTTAATAATATATTACAATAAGTTTATACTAAAATTAAGTATTTAATTATACTATATTTTTTATATATAATTATTACATTTAATAAAATTAGTATACCCATTTAAGTTAATTTAATTAATATCAATACTACTATTTATTATAATAATATAGCTATAAAATATATTAAAGCTTATAATTTCAATTTATATAACTATATTTAAACTATACTATAAGTTAAAATTAACTAAAAAAATTATAATTTATATATTGTAAAATTAACCTTAAATCTTATAAAAAAAGCTAGCTTTTTTAATTAATTATTAGATTATTATTTTAAGTAAGCTAAAAAAAGTATTATTATAATTAATTATTTATATATTTAAAGTAAATACTTATTTTTATAATATTTTAAAAAATTATACTTTTAGCTTATTTTACCTTTTTACTAATATAATTAAAACTTAACCTACTAATTACTTGTATATAAAATTTAGCTATATTATTTTTTTGATAAAAAAATCTAAATAAAAAATAAGTATATAAATAGCTTTAGCAGCTTTAATAAAATAAATAAATAGTACTAATCTTTTTATTTTTAAAATTAAAAAAAAGTATTAATAAAAAATAATTAACATATATATATAGTATTATATAACTATATTTAACTTATAAAATAGTTAATTATATAATAATATACTTTATTTTATTATAATAAATTATAAACTTATTAAAATATTAATTTTAGTTAGTAAATACTTTAAATAATTTTTTTTTAAATATTTTTAACATTTTTAAAATTTTACTTTTATTATAATTAAAAGTTAGTAAATTAAAATTAAAATACTAAACTAATATTTAATATATATTTATATTTTTAAATATGTAATTATAAATACAATAGTAAAAATTTTAAATAAAAATCTAATATATTTTTAAATATTAGTATATACTTATTAATTAAACTTTTTTAATAATTTAAAAAAAAATTATTTATAAATTTATATTTTTTTATTATTATAATAAATAATAAACTAGTATTATATACTATTAAAATTTCAAAAATTTTGTTAAATATTTATAAGCTTATTATAAATATTAAAAAAATTATAATTTAAAAATAAATTAAAAATAATAATAATAAATATAATTTATTTATATATTAAAAAAAATTAATAAGTAGTTTTAAAGCTATTAAATTTAATATAGTAATTAAATTTACTATATAAATTACTAATATAGCTTAATAGCTACTTTATAGTAAGTACATTAAAAAAAATTAAAATTTTTTGCTATAAAAGCTTTAAAATATATAAAAATTTAGCATATTTATTTAAATATTATTAAATTAAAGCCTAAATATTCTTAATAGAATTTATATTAAGTAAATAAGATAGCCATTTAAAAATAACAATTTTTTTTAAGTATAATGTAGTATTTTATTATATATTAGAATAATATAGTTAATTAAAAATTTTATTTTTTAAGTAAAAAAAATATACTACTTATTTAAACTAGTATATTACTTTATTATTATAGATTTTAAATTTAGTAAAATAATATTTATTAGTTTTAATAAAAATTAATATTTTAAAAAATATAATAAAAAAAGTTTGCTTAAAATATTCAATAAGTAAATAAAATTAAAATTTTAATAAATTTATAAATATTTAGTAAAGTTTTAAAAAATTTAATAGTATTTAATACTAATTTGTTATTTATTATAATAAAAAAAGATAAAAAAAGTTATAAATAAAATTATTATTAAAGTTTAGTTAGTAAATACTTATTAATATTTATAGATATATTTATTAAAATATATAGTTATAATATTTAAATAATATTTAAAATAAATATAAAAAAATAAGTATTAAAATATAAATTATAAGTTATTAATAAACTAATAAAGCTATATAATAATAATATATCAAATACTAAAGTAATAAATAGATATAAGTAAAAAATTGGTTTAAAAGTAAGTATTTAGTTAAAAAATAATATACTATTAATTTACTTAAAGCTTAAAAGCTATAAAGTTAGTAAAAATAGGTAATTATACTTAAAATAAATAAATAAAATTAATAATACTTTAGAAATATATTATTTAAAAACTTTTATTAACTATTAAATATTATTTTAAAAAGTTTAAAGTTTATAATAATAATATAATATAATAGTTTAAATAAATATTTAATTATAACTTTTACATTTATAATAATTATAACTTTTTTAAAAAATTTAGTTATTACTAATAGCTATATTAAAAAATTAAATAAATAATGTATTTTTTTACTAAAAAGTTTAAAAAATAAACTATTTATAATATTTTTATATTTAATATAATATTATTTTATAAATATATCTTTATTATTATATATTTTAAAAAAAATTGATATTTTTAAGTAGCTATTTTACTTAATTAATTTTAATTATATTAAAAAAATTTAAATTTAAATTTAATAAAAGCTAGATAAATATATTAAACTACTATATACTTTAAAACTTTTATAGTAAAAAATTATATATTTATATATTATAAAATTGCTATTAAGCTATATTAGTAATTTATAAAATAAAATATTAAATTTAATAACTTTAAAATTACTTACTAAAATTTTTAATTACTTTTTTTAGTTTTTTTTTTAAATTATAGTTTTATTTAATATATAAATAATATTTATTAATTTGAGAAAATAATTAATACTAAGCTATAATAATTATACTAAAATAAAAATATATTAATTAGCTTAAATTAATATAAGTTAAAAATAAAAATCATTATAAAAAGTTTGCTTAAAATATTTATTAACTAAATAAAATTAATATTTAAATAATATTTAAATAATATTTAATATTACTTTATAATTTATTATAATAAAATAAAGTTAATATATTTTTTAAAACTTTTAATATATTTTACTATTAATATATAATTTGGTTTATTAAAATCTAATAGTAAAATAATTTTACTTTTATAAACTTCTTATTATATTATTATAAATAATTATTAAATAGTTATTATTTAAATAAAAAGGCTAAAAAATAATTAAAAATAAAAAAATTAATAAAAGTAAAATATTAGTTAAATAGTAAAAAATATAATTATTTAGCTAAATAAATACTATAAGCTAAAATAAAGTAATATAAAAACAATAAATAATTATTAAGATAAAAAAATATTTTATATTAAAAGTTAAAATTATAATATTATAAGCTTTATTAATATTTATTATTTTAAATCTTTATATATTTTTTATTTTTACTAAAATAACAAAATATTAATTTTACTTTACTAAATATTACTTAATATAAATTAATTTATAATTACTTATTTATTAAATACTATTTAATATAATAATTTATAATTAGAAATAAAACTTAGTATAGCTTAGTTATACTTAGTAATATTAATGAAAAGTATATAAAAAGGACTAAAAAATAAAGTTAAACTTTATTTAATATTTTAATTATAACTTTATTTAATAAATAACTTATTATTAATCTAATTTTTTATTAGCTTTATCAACTTTATATTAAAGTTTTTTACTAAATTATTAGAACTTTTATCTGAAAATATAGATTATTTATTTTATTTTCTATTTTTATTTTATATAAACTACTTAATTTATCTAATATATAGATAGTTTAGCCTAAATTTAATTAACTATATAGGTATTTATTATACTTAGACTAAGTTTTTTTACTAATAAAATTAATTATTATAACTATTTCTAATTTAAAATTATAAAAATTAAAAGCTTTAAGTAGTATATTAATTTATTTTTATTGTATTTTTTTAAAAAAAGAAAAAAATTATAGATTTTTTAATTTAAAAAAGATAAGTTAATTATATTACTTAACTTTTATTATATATATTAGCTTTATTATAACAATATTTATTAAAAGTTATCTATTTTTATAAAGCTCTAATTATATTTATAAGTAAAAAAGCTATAAAAATTAATTAAGCTAATATTATCATACTTTTTTAAATTTTAAATATATTAAAATATTTAATTTATAATAAAAAATTAATTTAGTTATTTATAACTTATACATATATATATTATTAATATATAGCTTTTCTACTTTTTAAAAAGAATAAGTTTAATATAATTTTATAAATTATTAGTATTTTTTCTAATTATATATAAAAATAAAGCATAATTCTATTAATTTTTTTAAATATTTTTAATTAAGTTAAAGATTAAATTATATTTAATTTATATATATATAATAAGCTAATTAATAAGCTTAATACTAATATTTTAAATATATAAAATATAAGATATTAATATAATTTTTAATATTATAGTAGTATAAAAAGTACTATATATTAAAATAGCTTAATAATTTTTAAAAAAACTTAAAATATAATATATAAATTTATATAATACTATTTAAATAATTAATATACTTTTTTATATAATACTATATAATATTTTTTTTAATTTATAAGATTTATTTTTAAATTATATTAGCTATTTTAAAAAAATTATTTTAATAGTATATTATACTATTAAAATATAATTTTAGTACTTCACTTAGTTTATAAACTATTTAATTTTAAAAAATAGAATTATATTTTTAGCTTTATAACTTTGCTATAAATTTATATACTTTATATATAGGTAAACTATTTATCTAAAATTTTACCTTAATTAATTATAGCTATATTAATAATTAAATAATTAGATAACTATTTTTTAATATATATTTAATATTTATAATCTATAACTATAAATAAATTTAATTTTTATAGCTTTTAGCCTACTTTTATTCTATTATACCTATTTAGTAAGTGTAATAAAAGCTGTTTTCTTTATTTTTTATAACAATATAATAAAAATGTTAGTATTTTTTTTAGTATATAAATATACTAATACTTTATTAATATTTAATTAAAATTTTAATATATTAATTAAAATTTAAAAAACTAGAATACTAACTTAATTAACTTAATAAAGTAAAAATAAGTTTAATTTTTTTTTAAATATTTAAAAATATTTATAAAAAAAAATTACTAAATATATTAAAATAATTTCTTAAAATTATAATTTTATTTTTTTATTTTTTAATAAATTTTAAATATAAATAAAATAAACTTATTTTTAAGCTAAAAAAAATAATAAAATTTTTAAATTACATATTATTTTTAAAAAATTTAGAAAAAATAACTAATATTATTAATATATAATAATAGCTTTTTATTACTTAATAATTTTATAAGCTACTAACTTTATAATTATTTTTATTATTTTGCTTTTTTTTTTAAGTTTATTTATTTTTTTTTCTTTTTTTTAATTTAATTTTATATAATAAAATTATATAAAATTATTTTGATAACTTTATATAATAAAATTTAATAATTTAATCAAAATTTTAAATAAAAATATATTCTTTATTTTAATATTTTTACTTAAAAATTTATTAAGTTTATTATTTATAAATAAGTTTAGTATAGCTATCAGTATTATTAATAAAAAAACTTTATAATTTAAATATAGTATAAATTATAATAATTAATAGTTTAAATTTTTAATAAATTACTTTTATAATATTTAAAATTATTTATAAAATTGCTATCATTACTAAATAATAAAATATTTTTATATATATTATATTTTTATATTTTAGTTTTAATTTTATTTTTCTATTTTATTAAAAATAAAAAGCTATTTAAAATTGCAAACATCTTTACTTTTTATTATAAATTTTAAATATTAGATTTAGTTATTTTTTTGCTACTAGCTAGTTTATAATTTTTATAGCTTTTACTTTTTATGATTTTAAAAATATATATAATTATATTATTATTTTGCCAAGTTGTTACTAATTTTACTTATCTATATTACTTATTAGCTATATATATTTATTGCTAATATAGTTAATATTAAAGTTAAATTTACTTTATTACTATTTTAATATTATTATACTTTATATTATATAATATAAGATTTACTACTAGTATTATGCTAAAAACTAAATATTATAATAATTATATTAAGTAAATTATAATATTTAATTTAAGATATTATGCTAAAGCTAATATTCAGGTTATATAGTATAATATGCTACAATAATACAGTGATAATAAATGATAAAAGTTTATTTAGAAATATGTATAAAAGTATTGCTATAATATTTGTATTATTATTAATGAGTGATATAATAATAGTTATAATTTAATAAGCAATAGTTTTAATACTAACATTAATTTTTTTTCTAATAAAGTTGACTAGTTTGTATATATAAATTAGTTGATTTACCACATATATAACTAAAAAGGCAAGTTTTTTAATAGCAAATATATATATAAAATATAAGTAAAGTAAGTAAAGGAAAAAGTTGTAATAGTTTTTATTATAAGTAGCTACCTTGACATATTTAAAAAAATAAGCTAAAAAAAATAGAAAATATAATATAAAAGTATAAAAAAAACTTATTATATAATATTTGATCAATTTTAATATAAATTTTCAATATATTTATATAATAGCATTATTTATTAAAAATAGATATGATTTATTATTTCTTTAAGTTCTAATAGCTTGCACTAAACTTTATTTATAAATATATCTTTAATAAAGCTTTTAAGTTAAAATAATTAAATAAAAAAACAAGTCTTTATTTTAAGCTTGTTTAAATATTCCAAGTTTTATTAATTTATTTTTGATTTATTACTAATAAATTAAAATAAAGTTATAATACTGAATGTAAAAATTTAAAAATTGGTAAATTATTATTTTACTAAGTAATAAAACATTATAATAATTAGTTTTATAAATTTATATTTTATAAAAATAAATTTTCTTAAAAGTTATAATTTAAATTTTTTTATTTTTAAAATATTTTAACTTAAATATATATATATATTTATATTATAAACCTTTATAGTATAGTTTTTATAATATAAATTTAGCTTATAATATTGAGAAAAGCTTTACTTAAAAATAAAAAATTTATAACTTTAATAATTAAAAAAATATTTTTATAATTTTGCTTATACCTTTCTTACAGCTAAAATTTATAAGCATTGTTATATTCTACCATTTTATTTATAGATTTAAGAAAATTAGGCTAAAACAATTTAAGTTAGTAAATTATACATATTTAGTAAATATATATAGTATAATTTTAATGGAAAAGTTATTACATTGTAGCTACAGATGCTAGTTGTTGAAGCAACCACTTAAGTTTTAAAAAATACCCTATTATAATAGTCGCATGAACCTAACTAGTATTAAGCTATATAAGTTAAAAATTTTAATTAGTTTCTTGTATTTACAACTAGCTAATATAGGTATACTAAAATTTATGTCCACATTGCTGAATGCAGTCAAATGGATGGGTATAGTTCTTAAATTTAAATTAACTAAAATTGACCCTGAATATGGGACAATAACAGCGGCGCTATTTTAGTCAGCTATCCACAAGCAATACGTTTTCTGGTTTCTTTGGTAGCGTTTCCTTTAAGAATATCTAGTTTTCTTATCAATATCTGAGCCTAATCAAGTATCCTAGCCGAGGAAAGTAATAAAAAACAAACTATTCCTTCCGAATTTAATTGGATGAAGTAAAATCAACAAATGGGTTAACTTTTTTAAAGCATGTGGGAACTAATAAACTAACCTTTTGAAAATTAATCTTCCTTTTTCAACATACAAAAACTGGTGTTGACAAATTGAAGGGAAGGGGCGTACTTGAAAGATGCAGGAAAACCAAGTTAAATTCGGTAGGAAGAAATCCGTCAAAAGCTTGACGCTTGATAACAATACCTTTAACGGAATGTTTGAAACGTCTTCAAACGGTCAGTTTGCTAATAACTTCATTAGTATGCCCGGCACCGATTCCAACGAAGCTACTAACAACCAAGTGGGGAGTCATCAAACAGTTTTCAATCAACATGCAGATTACCCTTCAAATTTACTTAGTATCCAAAATTTTAATTTTCAGAGCGATGACCCAACTACTGTGAACACGAACAGTATAAATACCCTTACCTTTCCAAGGACGCCTGGGTTCTTAGGTCACCAGGATTTTGGTATTATGCTGGACCCGGGTACTGTACACTTCAACACTCCGCAGTGGGGAGGTATGCAACCTAACATAGATTTGATCAGTAACGAGAGGAACATGCTGCTAGGGTACGCTAGTAGCAATATGATGATGAGTCAGCCTCATACAACTAACGTCAATGACCCTTTCGCCTCTCAGTACCTGACATTTAACAACCACAGTCTACCGAACCAAGCTCATAGTCATAACTTTACGAACCCTAACGACTTTATGACCCCGCAGTTCATGCCAACTATCCAGATGAACTACTCACCAAGTTTACAAGCGTTCAACAATAGATTTTGGTCGTTACCGAATTCGGGAAATTTAAATCTAATTAATCCTGGCAATATGGAACAGGTAACTTAAAAAACTAAATCTATACTTATTTTATTTTTCGAACAGATAGATTTTCCACAACTTAACTCTAGACCTTTGGAAACCGAGGAGAAAGATAATAAAAGTTCTAACCAACAAATTACTTTAGAGCTGAGTAAAGGTTTATCTAAGCATCAATCGATTCGAGCTTATTCGCATTCCTCGCAAAACAACAGCCCAGGGAACATAATTAACGAAAGTAGGGATGATCAACCTACCAGGGTTATAAGAACGCGACGTAAACGTACCTCTAAGTACCAAGCTAGTTCGCTAAGTACTATATTGTCCAACGCCGACCTATCAGCAGATAAAAACGATATTTTGGAAGCCAATCCGATAAACGGAACTAATATTGAAAATAGAATCAATGACAAATTTAGTAGAAAAAATTCGGTTGTTGAACTGGTCGCTACCAGACTACGCACCACCTCTTCAGAAATATTTAAAGATATATCTAAGCTTGTAGCGCCAAACAACGTTTTAACTACAGTAAAAACAGTACAAACTGCTTCAGTCGCTCTACCCCATAAAAATGAAGGGGAACTTGTGCTACCTGAGTTCTTCTTTAAAAAACCTTCTATTGCCTCAAATACGGTTAGCGTACTGAACATTAGCAAACTGTCTACAGCCAAGGAGACGTTACCTTTAGAACGTAACGTCGACGAAACTGTGGCTACTAACAAAGCGAAAAGTGACGACTTGGCTATCCTAGCCGAAGAACTCAAATCTATTCCATCCGAAAAGAGTTCAAAAATTACCTCCAATAGTAGAAAGGTAGCTGTAGCACCTCGTAAGTTAGGAAATAGGACTATCAGTCCAGCTATCTTTCCCCGTCAAGTTAAGGATGATGTAGCGGCGTTCCAACTTAGTTCCAAATCGAACTACCAGCTCATCATGGAGGGTGGGAACGCCGCCGCAGGGCTCAACTACAATCCCGACTTCGAACAGCTTGTCAAGCGTAAACGTTTACACCACCAGGCTTCCGAACAGAAAAGAAGGGCTGTACTTGCAACCAGGTTCAAAGAGTTGGCCCGCATACTACCACAGAGCAGCACTCCCATCAATCAAAAGTCAACTAATGGAAAGAAGCTTAAGGATACTACCGATACGGATAATAACGATCTCGACGAAGATGATAAGAATTCTAATTTATCCCAATCCAAGATTCTGGCAGGTGCCTTAGATCTATACAATCAATACGAAAACATGCTCAAGTTGCAGGACCAACTCCTACACCTACTCAAAATTAAATTTCAATTAGACGATTCCATCCAACTAGAAAATCTGGATTTAACTGTTAACGAGCTTCCCAACTCTACCAACGATAATTTATCGGAAAGGGAGTTATCTACTATCAACTCCGCAGACAACAACAATTAATACACCTAATCGAAGTCTGAAAACTTTTAAAAATGGTGTTTAAATGTTAGTAGAGGTTGATACCCGTTCAACAAACAAGAAACTATAAAAATATATAAGATACGATAAAGTCTGTATAAAAAGCTAAATGAGTTAAAGTTCTATTCATTACGCATAAAATTTGAAGGCATACTCGCCTACATGAAAAATATCATTAATAAAATCACCAATGCTTATAATATTTACCAATTTTAATTTTCAACTAAAGCTATAGAATACACCCTCATTTAACTAAAAAAAGTTGTCCTCATTTTTACATTTGCCATAATTTTAGGGAAAAGTACGCCGCTACCATGGTTGTAGCACCTCCGATCTGTAGCAAAAACCCAAAGGAGGTGTTAGGCCCCATAATCAAAAATATAATAGAAGCCAGCAAAGCAGTTAAGAATTGAGGTACGACTATAGAGATGTTGTGGATACCTAGTAGCATCCCAGCGTCGGGTCGGTTGTTGTCGCTATTGGTAGGTTCATTAGAGTTATTCCTAGAATTGGAGTGGTGAGTCGGGTGGCTATTGCTATCATTATTAGTGGTGGTAACTTGGTCGTAGGCTGGTGGTGGGGAATGCTCCTCCTCATCAACTACTCGGTTCGGATCCGGATCTGTTTGGGAGTCGTTGTGCTCGTTATTATCATTCCATTCCTGAAGAGGAAGGTAATCCTCAAACTCTTGATCCTTATTCCGATGTACGAACTGACCTATTAAGGTGAAGGGTGCCCACATGGTGATAGACCAGGATATACCACTAAGAGCTATTATAATTGTGGCGGCAGATATATCTTTGACGAACCCGGCGCTCAACATGAGGATACTGAACAATACTAAAGACGCAGTAAAGTAGTGAGGCATGGTGGGTAATAAGTGTACTAGGAACGAGGATTTAGCCGGTAAGTTGTCGGTTTGTCTGGGGTCAGTTTCAGTTGGTCGGGTCAAGTAAGGTATTATGAACGACGCTATTAACGAAACCAAAGACGATATGACAAAAGCTTTTGATCCGTCCCTAGTGGCACCCCCAACGACATCCTTAACCGGTTCTAAAGTTGAAGCTGGTATTTTCGATAAGGGTACGAACTCAGAGACCCATTTAGTGCCATAGAAAAGATAAGGGAACCAACCGATCCAAGCAAAGAATTGTGCTTTACACAGCCTAGCTATAGGTAAAGGTAGATTCTGAATTGAGGTCCATATTTGGTTCATAGCTGTTAAAAGGGGAAACTCGGAATTTGAGGTGAAATTACAGTTAGAAGGTGTTTCCGCTGTGTAGGGTATCTCCCTAACCATACCACAAGTTATACCCAAGCATAAAATCAGTAAAACACAAGCGAAAAATGATAATATTTTAAGCTGCTTATCTCCTAACAATGGAAAAAAATTGACTAAATCTAAGTACCCCCTAAAAGAACAAAATTATAAGTTAAGAAATGTATTATAATTTAATACATGAAATAGCCCAATACCGATCCTAAACCTATCATCCTACCCGCCCATGCATTTCCGGATTCTTGTAATTTGGCTGGTAACACATCTACTATCAAAGCTCTTGAAGCTGCTTGTACTATAAAACAAATGGTTTGTAAATTTTAATATATATATATTACTTGTATTTATAGCGAAATCTAAAATATAAAAAGCGAATACAGCTATATACTTTGATTGATCTGGTGAACCACCTAATCCTACCACTATCTCTTGTGTCCAACCAATTGAAACTAAAGCGAACAAGGTGAAGAATCCTCCTACTAATAAAAAAGGCCGGCGTCTACCTAATTGGGATTCGAATTTATCGCTTATTGCGCCGATTAAAGGTTGCATAATTAAACCTTGATAAAAGGATATAATCATAAATTAAAAAAGTTTGAGAATTGGAAAGCTTAAAGAAATTAATGGTTTTACCTGATAAAGGACCAGCTAACCAAACTAAAGACATCATAGGTTTTGATAAACCTAATGACAAAAGATAAGGCGTACCTTTGCAAAAAATATTAAATAAATTTGTTTCAAAAAATAAATTTACCGTAAGCTAACTCTAAGCACCAAGCGAACTGTAACCCTAGCAAAGTTAAAGTTAAAAGTATAAGTCTACACCAAGTTTCTGTCAACCAGGTTGGTTTATCTTCTTCACCTCCTAAGCTTGGATTTGGAAACCTAGAATGTAAAAACTGTCTATCGAATAGTTTTGCTTCATCTAAACTTAAGCCTTCTTTAAACCACCAACTATCATGATCAACTTCAGCTGTTTCTAGATGCTGTTCATGTAAAGGTATGGTTATATGCGGTTGATCAAAATTCGTTATTAAAGGAAAACTAGTTGCTGTATTTGTTGATGTACTTGGTAAATTGTTGTCATTATCGTTTAATTCATTACTTGATATAACTACGTAATCCTTCTCACTTACATTCGGTGAACCATTATCATTTGTTGCTTCTAAATAACTTTAAGTTTAAATTAAGTTGCAAATAATTATGCTGTTACTTCCTACAGGTTCGATGCGATCTTCTTTTTGTGTGTACATTTATTTTTTTGTATGGTTTTGGAGCTTAGCTTTGTGACATAAGAAGCTTCCAGTGAATTTATGGAAAAGTAGTCTTTTTTTAGGAGTTTGAATAAGGTGGTTCAATATTTTTAGTAGGTTTAAGAGCTTTTCAGTATTCGATCATAAAAAAAATAAACTATAAACTTAGGAAAACAAGATTCTAATTTAAATAAATAGAACTTGGAGAAGAATAAATATCCAACAAAATTGTTAAGTACTAAATAAATGGATTAAATATGTAATCTTATAAACTATAGCTCATTGGATTAATGTAATTGAATTTTTAAATTTTTAAAATTTTTTATTTAAAAGTTGTATTACAATTTAGTTAAACAAAATGTTTTGTAAATTATACTTTTGAGCATTTATTATTTATCTTATTTTAATATTTATAATATTATGATATTACCATTTTACTGAAATATTAGTAAATTATATAATTTGATAAGTATCTTAAATGTAGTTAAAGGGTTTATATTAAATAGATCTTTGAAATTATATAAGTTAGTTTTAAGGTTTAAGTTTTAAATTTTAAATTTAAATAAATAAATAATTAAACTATTATAATAATTTAGCAGTACTTTAATAGTTAAGAATTGAAATTTTTATTTATTTAATTAGTAAGTATTTTTTTAAAATAATAGTAATTATAAAATAGAATTTACTAATATATTTTCATCATTATTTAGCTTATATTCTTTAATTTAATATATTTAAGCTATATAATTTTTTTTTAATTTTAGCATAAAATAAAATAAATAAGCTATAAATAAGTTTAGTTTATCTTTTATTTTAAAATAAGACTAATAAAAAAATATAGCAGCTTTTTCAACTTTTAAAGCTTTAAAATAATATAATAATAAATATATATCTAACTTTTAATATAGTTATAAAAAGCTATTAATATACTAAAATATATTAAAAAATACTTAAAATTATGCTTTTTAAATAATTTAAATAATATAAATTTTATTTAAAATTTTTATAATAAATATACTAAAATTAAAGTTTTTAAAAAATTTATTATTTTTAATAATACTTATATTACAATTAATATATTATTAAGAGTTATTTAAAAAGTAGTTAGCTTATTATTTTTAATATAATAAAATAATAAAGTAAATTATAAAAAATTTTACTATAAATTTTAAATTTAGTTAAAAATTATCTTTTTTTTTAAATAAAATTTATTTTAACTTTTATAGCTTTTAATATATAAAAGTAAATTTATATAAAAATATAATATTATATATAATATTTAACTATAATTATTAATTATATTTATAATATTATTTATTTACTAGCTTTTATTTATTAGTTAGTTTTAATTTTATAATATTTAAAAAAAAGCCTAAAGTACTTATTTTTTTAATATAGTTAGTTTTATTATATAATACTACTAAAATATTAAAATAATTATTTAATTTAGCTATTATTTTAAATAAAATTTTAATAAAAAATTTTTTTATTAAATAATTTTTTTAGTAATATAGCTATAAATAAATATATACATTGTTTTATAATTAAAGCTTACTTATTAAATTAAATTTGTATAACTTTTATCTATTTATTTTATTTACTTTAATAAAAAATAATTTTATATACTAAAAGCTAGCATTTTCACCTTTAAATTTAATAACTTATTAATAGTATTATATATATTATCCTTTTATTTAATTCTTTTAATATATTTTATTTTATTTAGTTATTAATGCTATTAATAAATATATTATTACTTTTATTACTTATTTATTTACTATTTATATATTAGCTTCATACCTTATTAAATAGCTGCTATAATACTTTACAACTTTTATTAATTTTTATTAAACTATTGTACTTTTATTATTAATATATATATATTTTTTAAATAATTATACTAGCTTTGCCACCACACCTTATATTAAAATTTTATTTTATTTTCACTTTTATATTATAGAACATTTGCATGTTAGCTAAATAAGCAGCTTAATAAGATTAGTACAATATATATATGCCTTTTTTATTAAAGTATTAAATATTAAGTATAACTATATTCTTGCATATTCTAAGTAAATTTATAAGCTCAACTAATATCTACTGAAGTGATTTGTACAGTTTGCAATTTTATTTACTGTAGCAGTTAAATAGCCTTTCCAAGTTTATATTGTAAAACATGTTGTTTATGGATTTAAGTAAATTTATTGCCTTTTTAGGATGGGAGCATCAGGTTGTAAGTATTACGTAATTTAATCTATTTCAATTCAAAAAAATCGCAGTAAATTTTGTATTTATGAATAGTGCTAACTTATATAGATAAAGGTATGTTAGAAATACGTTAATTTTATTATAGTAAAATTGCAACTTTGAATAGGATAAGATAGAACCATAAGAGATAAAAAATTAAATTGGCGTCAACCGAGTCAACCCTTCAGACTAAAAAGACGATCAAAACTTAATCATCATCCTCATCATGGTAACCATGTGTATAACGATGGTAGTCATGGTTGTAGTGGTGTGGTGGTGGGTAATTGTGGTAGTAATGTGGATTTCGGGGATGATAGTGACGGTACTTCTCCTCCGCGTCATCATCGTTTTCATACCTCCTATTACTACGTTCCCTTGACCTACGCTCGACCGGATGAGTAGTAGATTTTGTAACTTTTTTAGTAGTTAGTTTCACCGACTTCTTAGGATGCGTTTTGGCAACGGTACTTTGTTGTTTAGAAGCTACCCCAGTACCTTTGTTTTTAGATTCAACTGGCTTCTTAGCTATAACCTCTGTATTTTTGGCTGCTGTTGTAACCACCGTCGTCCGTTTCGGTTTAAGTTCAACGATCTTCACAACCTTACTATCTTTCGATGTAGTACCTGGTACCTTCTCGTTAACCATAGTATCGTTAATTACGATTCTTGTAGTATTTAATGTGTGCTTCTGGTAGTTCTTAACCGCCGAAAACTTTCCTAAATGTAAGGTGGGGTGTTGTTGGGATCGTATTAGATAAACTAGCATATAAATCAAACCTAACCCTAATATAAAGTTGAGTATAAAAGAAGTGAGCATTAAAGGTTGGTTCTTCCGCAACAAACCTATACGTTGTAACTTCTCCGCTATGTCGTTCAAATTCATGGCTCTGGTAGTAATAAAAAGTTAATGGTAGGTTTGTGTTTTAGTTCGATAAAGTTGTAAGTTAATGCTAGACGGTGTACACTTTTTATACGTAATTGGTAAATTATCTAACTTTTAGCAACCCTTGCCTCGTTTTTAACTTACATCGCAAGTTGAAGGTCTCCACACACTTCCACCTGATTTTAAAATTTACCTCATTTTTTTAACGTTTTAGTACTGGATTATACTTTTATGCAGCATTAATTTTAAAATGGCTGCTACCTCACTTTAGTTCAGCTTTTTAAATGATGCCGTTGATTGAATGCTCGTAACGATATATGCAGTTTCAGTTGGCACCCGTTTTTTGTTTTCCAGCACGCTGTGCAATCAGTTTGTTTAAATTAAATGTGTATTAGCCTATACCAGCTATTGATCTAACAAAATAAGTTGGTTTCTAAAGACCTGTATACTTAGCTTTGTATGAATACTAATTATGTGAGCTATAAACTATACTTGTTTTAGCTTAATAGTTTATTCGTTTTGATATCTTAAATCTACGCAGCGCTGCCTAAATTTTAAACCTAAGTTTACGCAGTTGTTGTAGCTCTGCCCAAGTTAGAAAATTAAATCAATTAACTTTTATCCAATAAAATAGGTTCCTTTAACGTAATTTTATTGGTCCTCATTAATCGTCATAAAATCAGAGGCCGAACCAGTTCCAACATCCTTCATCCTCTAAAGAAAAGTTAAGTTTTTTAAAGCTTGGAGTTCAACTCAAAAGCTGGCATCAATTGCAAGAAAAATTAACAAAAAATGGTACTGAATAAGATTGATAAAAGCTCAATATTGAAACTTTGTTCGGGGCAAGTGGTATTAGATTTAAGTAGTATTGTTAAAGAGTTGGTTGAAAATAGTATAGATGCTAAAGCAACTGTAGTAGGTAACTTTTAAATTATTTATAAGGATGCTAAAACTACCAATTTTATTATAAACAGAAATAAAGTTTAAAGAGTTTGGTGTAAAGTCGGTAGAAGTTATAGATAACGGCAACGGGATTGATGAACAAGATTTAGATTGTATTGGGTTTCGTAACTATACTAGTAAAATCGAAGATTGGACCGACTTAAGTCAACTATCCAGTTTAGGATTCCGTGGTGAAGCTTTGAATTCGATAGCAACTTTAGCTAAATTAACTCTATTCACCAGTACATCTGAAACTGCTCCCAAAGGATTCAAAGTAGACTTAAGTAGTGAAATACGTAATAAAGTGGTATGCCATAGGATGCAAGGTACCACTTTCAAAGTAGAAAACTTGTTCTATTCGTTACCGGTACGGCTGAACCAACTTGCCAAGAATAGTAAAAAAGAATTCACAAAAACGGTAGCTTTACTACAAGCGTTCGCTCTTACGTATCCTGAAGTACAGTTCAAAGTTACCAATACGGACAAGAAGAATATGACCAACAACATATTTCTAACCCATTCAGGAGGTGGCCTACTCAATCAGTTCTCTACTCTTTTCGGTAACGAGGCTAGTAAACAGATGTTACCTATCGACTTTACGGTACCATTACCTAATTCCGATTCAATTACTATTACCGGCCTCATAAGTCAACCTTCCAACAACGGTGGAGCTAGTACGGGACGTAGCTCAACCGACCGGCAGTTTCTAGCGATTAACGATAGGATATGTAACTTACCCAAGTTCGTCAAGAATGTCAACGATATCTTCAAACAGTATGCCCAGAACAAGTATCCTACCTTCGTACTTAAGTTGCAAGTTAGTTTCGATCGCGTTGATGTCAATTTAACACCTGATAAACGTACCGTCATGCTGCACGACGAATCCGATCTGATTCGTGAGTTCAAAGCCTACCTCATAAAGCTATTCCAAGACACCCTCGGATTGGTACCGGTGAATCAAATAAGCAGTAGTTCAGCTCAATCTACCGTTGTACCAACTAAAAAGTTGAAGGAAGATTCAAAGGAAAGCAGTAGTATCACTTCGAATTTGGTAAAGGAAGATAAGTTGGAATTAAAAAGAGAGGAATTGACCAGTCAAAATGAAACTTGCGAGGTCAGGGAGGAAGCCAATCCTTTAAATGTAAATGTACAAGTAGCTGCTATAAACATTCTTCATGAAAATAAACCGGAACCTGCTCTTGAAAGTGAGGATCAGTTGGACACCTCTGCCGAAACTAACTTCGAAGCTCCAGTCAAAAAGGTACGGCTTCAAGAACTTATAACCGAGTCTAGCCCCGCTATAACCAACTCAACAACCGCCACTACTACCGAGCTATCCGAGACCGAGTTGAACTCGAATTTAGGTCAAAGTGGAACTGAGGATTCTGAAATCCAGTCTAGTAACCTGGTAGCTACCTGGTCCTTGGAAGTTTTACAACAAATTTACGCTACTCCTACCACCACCGATACCATTTTAGAAGTATCTACCGATCCGGCGGAAATTAACCCCAAACTTGAGGTTACCAACCTAGCGCCCATCTCCGGGCAAACAACTGATTCCCAGCAACAAATCGAAGCTGAGCCTACAACCGTTTCGATTCAACTGGACTCCCAAAAAGATTTCCCACGTATGTCTATCGTAGGTCAGTTTAATTTAGGATTTTTAGTAGTGAAGTTGGATTCGAATTTGTATTTGATTGACCAGCATGCTGCCGATGAGATATTCAACTATGAGAAGTTCAAAAGGCAACACGCTCAATCCCAGTCCCGTCAACCCCTGGTCCAACCTAAGCAACTACATTTGTCGGTATGTGACGAATTGGTGGCACTTGAGCATCTCGATTTACTTACCCAAATTGGCTACCACATCGAAGTTGTTGAGGATAGGAACCCTGGGTCTAGGTTAAACTTGCTTTCACTGCCTACTACAGCATCGGTGACGTTGGATTTGAACGAGTTGGAGCGCATACTTTACCAGCTTTCCCTACACCCTACTACAGTTACGCCTACCTCTTCCACCTCCCAATCTTCCTCACAGACTAGTAATCTAGCGGCGTTACCGTTAGACTTGGCCGCTAAAGGCTCTCAACTCGATTCTAAACTTGCTTCCTTAGCTTGTAGATCCTCAGTTATGATTGGTGACCATTTGGATTTAAAAAGTATGGGTAGAATCGTTAAGAATTTAGCAACCTTGAACAGACCGTACAACTGTCCACACGGCAGACCTACTATAAGGCATCTGTGTAAGTTAGAATAAATTATCTCAGGTCAATTGAAAATAGGTACGAAATTTAGTACTATTCCATTTCGGTAATTTACTAACATCTTTTCTCATGTAGAAAATAAAGATTAGCAATTCAGCCGAACCAAGCAGTTACTTTTACTCAAATAAATCTAATTTTTAAGTGAATTTTTTTAGGTATACATTTAAATTTCCAAAGTTAAGATCCGATTTTTACTAGAAACTTTACTTTCAAAATGAATTGAATTAATGTTGTAACGGTAAACAATTACTTGGTTATTGGTAATCAAGCAGGATATTATGAAACGTAAAATGAACTACATCATTTTTTGTTGGTAATGTTATGACGTGTTATTTAGAAAATATATTAAGATGAACTTAGAATTTCAACCACCTGTAAAGTATTAAAAGTAGTATCTTAATTAAGTGCGATTTCATTAATATGCTAATTTTTAATCAAAGTTTTCTATTAGTTAATAAATAGGTCGGTATTCAAACACTTAACTAACCATAAATAAAATTTTAATTTAAAATCCAATAAACGTATTTGAAATAAGCTTCAGTTTGATACAGGTCAGAATCCAAAAATAAATAAATAAACTTTATTAATTTTTATTTTATTTTCTAAATAAATATTTATACAGTAATACTAATCGATTTTTGTTCCAGCAATAATCTTTTTTTGCAAATAATTTTTTTAATTAATTAATTTTAAAAAAACTCAATCATTTTTTAAATGAACTAATAACTTATTTAATTTATAGAACATTAAAAAATAAATTTTAAATTCAAATTTTATTCTATTGTAAAAAGAATGTTAAAGTTAAATTTGCATCAGATTAAAAAACTATATTTACTAAGTTAAATAATACTAATACTAAGAAAAAGTATAAATAAAAATTTTTATAGCTTTAATTTTGTAAAATAGATTTATAATCCTATTATATAAATAGGTAATTAGCTACTTTCAAAAGTAATTGATTATAAATTTAATATTTAACTAATTTTATCAGCTTACTTTTTTAAGTAACTAATTATATATTTATAAGTAATTAGCTATATTTAAAAGTTTTTAATTTTAATTTTAAAATTGGAATAATTAAAAAAAAATTAAAAAGCTAGCTATAATATATATTATAAAGAATTTATAAATAAAATTAAAGTTAATTTTAATAAATTTTATTCTTTTTTATATATTTAAAATTAAATATACTTTAATAACTTAATATATTAAAAAATAAACTTATAAATAGTAATTATTTAATTAATATAAATTTACTAGTTAAAAAAATTACTAAAGTAAAAAAAGTATAATTTATAACTTATAGTTAAATATTGTAGATATTGTATACTATTTATTAAGTAGATATTTAGTTTAATTAATTATATATAATTTTTTAATATTTATAATATTGGATGCACTAAGTAGTAAAAAACTTATTAACAAAATATATTATTTATTACTTAACAAATTAGTAATTACTTATTTAATTTTAGATTTTATTTATTTACTTTTAATATTTCTTTTATAATTTACTAATAATAATTTAAAATAAGCTTTTTTTTCTAAAATACTTAAATATTAAATTTATATAAAGTAAAAAATTTATTTTATTTACTACTTTAAATATATTAAAATAGTATCTTATAAAAAAATGTTACTATTTTCTTAAATAAAATTTATACTTATATTTTATATAAATATTTACTATTAAAAAATTTGCCTTTTTTATTATTTATATTATAAACTAACTTCTTTATTTATATAAATTAGTAAATTTTTTTAATAGAATAACTAATATTAATATTAGCATTATTATATACTAAATTATAACTATTATTACTTTTTTTTTAATAATAATACTAAAATAGTTTTTATAGTTTCTAGTTTATAGTACTATATTAAATCTAATACTTATATTATATAATATAAAATATTATAATAATAATAAAATTATAAATAAAATAAGTTTACCTATAAATATATGTCAAAGTATTAGTATAATCTTTATATTATTATTAATAAGTAAAGTAATAATTGTGATAATTTAATAAGCAATTATTTATATACTTATATTTATAGTTTTACAATAAAACTAACTAGTTTATATATATAGAAAAGTTATAATATAATATATGCTATAAAAAAAGTAAATTTTCTTATAGTAAATATTTATAAAAAGTACAAAAAAAGTAATTAAATAAAAAAGTAGTAATAATTTTTTTTATAGAGTATAGCTTTAATACTCTCAAAAAAGTAAACTAAGATAACTAAAAAATATAATAAAAATATATTTAAAATACTTGCTATTTATAAATAAAGTCCTAAAATAAAGTTTTATTATATATATATATAATTATTTTATTTATAATAAATAGTATCATTTATTTAAGTATTTATTAGCTTATATTAGATTTATTTTAGTTTATTATAAGAAAATTATAAAAGAGTATCAAAAAGAAAATAAATAAAGTTTAAAATTAAGTTAGTAATTACTAATTTACTAAATGACAGATATTATAGTTTTAATACTATAATATATTTTTATAAGTAAAGTTATCTTATTTATAATAATTATATTATTATTATAGTTTGTGCTATATAATTTAAATATTAGCTTTAATATAATATTTTAAACTAAATATTATATAAAATGCTTTAAAAATTTTTAATATAACTTTAAGTTATAAATAAATTACTAGTAATCTAATTAAATATAATTTAATATTATAATATAATTATATTTAAACATTATTAAAAATAAAAATATTATTACAAATTTCTAAAATAAAAAATAAAAATATTAATAAATAATAATAA
>JAWQFY010000068.1:0-65682 GCA_037055185.1 Capillidium rhysosporum
AAATAATAGGATACTATACTTATATTCCATTTATTAAGTTAATTTATTAGTTTTATTTAATATTAAATTAATTTCTACAAGTTTAAAGTATAAGAATTTTAATTATATCAAGCTTTATTAAAAATTTTAAAACATATGTAGTAGAATATAATTAACTATTAGCTACATTATAAATATATTTAAATTAAAATTTATATATTAATATATATTTATACAGTATTTAGTTTGTCACTAATATATGTA
Source organism: Capillidium rhysosporum (assembly GCA_037055185.1). Lineage (NCBI taxonomy): Eukaryota > Fungi > Entomophthoromycota > Entomophthoromycetes > Entomophthorales > Capillidiaceae > Capillidium > Capillidium rhysosporum. Next base: position 244 of record JAWQFY010000068.1, read on the forward strand.
TTTTGTTTAAATAAGTCTTATTATATATATAAATTTTTATTTAATTTTATTTAATTTATTAAAACGCATATATAAATAATGAAACAGTAAAGGACAAAACTTTTTATTCCCAGCAAGAATGGTTAGTAGTTAGATGCAAAAATAAGGTAACAAAGTGAATAATTAACACGATAAGACAAAGGTACTTGGGCAAGCTACAAACTTGGCTGCTGAACTTGGAATTTTCGGTAAAGGTTTCTCGGAAAACTTGCATGTAGTAATGGTAGCTTTAATATGATTTAACCATTGAGAAAGCTGATGAGACTCTTCAGCAATTAGATTTAGCTCAAAATCTGAATTTTTTATACAGAAAGCAAACTTTTCGCCTTTGAAACTATCAGTAACACATATGTTGGTGGATGGTGTGATGGTGTATTTATCACAGGGAACGAATTCCTTGTTTTTACTTTTGTACCTTAGAAGCGACTGACCAATTAGAACAAAATATTGATTTGATTTTCCGCTGAATAAAGGGAATGTGCGTTGAGAAATTTTAGTTAAAGATCCGTGAAAAGTCGACATTTTCTTGGCTTCGTTTAAATCAGAAGGAAGTGACGTGTCATTAGAAGTTGAGAAGGAATTTGTAGATGTATTTGCTTCATCAGAAGTATATAAATTCTCGGAGATGCTATCGAGATCTTTTTGAGTTTGTTGTTTTGATAAAAACATTTTTGTACTTGGAAATTTTTGTTTGATATTCTCATACTTTATCTTGTTATTTATACTTCTGCTGTTCAGTTCATTTTTATCTGCCGAGTTTTAATGGTTCTGGTAAGACTAGCTTTATAAGTAAATAATTTAGCTTTGTATCTTCAAAATTTTCCTAAAAAAGTCAAATATTGTTCCATAAAAGGAAATAGGAAAAACAAAGTACTAAAAACGTTTAAAAATGTGGTTAATTTTAAATATGCTATTGAAATTATGGTAAAAATTTTTTTATACATGAGCTATAAACGTTTGATATATGCGGTTGTGCTATTTCAGTTAATATTATAGTTTTAATGCTACGATATGATTGGCTTTGTCGCCTTTTATACTGTTTTAAGTTATATAGATTCTTAAACCTTGGTGCAATTAAATATTAGAGGTAGTACATCATTGCCAAATAAACTAAAGTTAGAGTTTTTAATTGTATTTTAGTTAACGAAATTACATTAAATGTTTCGTCTAGAAACACTATAATTTATACGTGTACCTACATGTTTAGTTGTTCTTAGCGTTTATATGCTGTGGTATGACGGAATATTTTTGAAATTCAACCTTTTCTTTTATCTTTGGTTCGAATTTAGTTTAAAAATTACATTATGTTTCTTATATTTTTCATAGTTTAAATCTTAAAATCTGAATAAAAATTAATATGTTTGGACACGAGTTCAAAGTTTTCATAAAGAAAATGTTACTATTTTTAGAAGCATATAAACATGTCTTCATTAGAGTTCAAGTTTCCAATATTACTTTATAGCTGCTAAAATATAGCAACAAAAATATATTGTCTAAATTTTCAGTTATTAATAGATCATTTAAATAACTTTTTCTAAAATTTTCTAAGTGTAGAAATTAATAGAATTTTAATTACTAAAATGGATAAAGTAAAATATCTTTAAATTAATTTAAGACGTACGCAATATTTAACTTTTTAGAAATAAAGTGGTGGCATTATCATTAATTTTATTTAAGGTTTCCTATAATTTCATTACAAACTCTAGTTTGAACTGCTTATAAAATCCGCTTAACTATACATATTTAACAAAACTATATAAAAGTAAATAACCTTATCAATGTTAAAGGACAAATAATAAATCAATAGTTTTAAATGAAATGAAAATAAATATCAACCTTTCTATTATCTTACTAAAAACTTTCTTATATAACTTATGCTTTAAACTATCATTTTAAACTTATTTATATTATATTTAACACTTGATTTATAATTTAATAATAGTATGTTTTTTATAGTATTTGATAGTATAAATTATAATTTAATATCAAAATCTACCTTTGGTAAAAATTTTTATAAGAATATTAACTTATATCTACATTATTTAATTTTATTTATAAATACTAGCTATTAACATTAATGAAATTTTATAAATTACAATGATAAACTTTAAAAAGTAGTATTTACTAGGCTATAAATGATAATTTAATACTATAATAGCCTAAAAGCATATACAAATAATTTACTAATGCTTTTAACTATAAAATTTATCTTTTATCTAATATTAAAAGCTATTTATTGTTTTTATAAATAGTATAGTTTAATAAGTTTTCTTGTAATTTTTTTCTATTATTAAGAAAATACACTACTTTTATTATTAAATTTAATGTTATTGCATTTATATACTTATTTAAATAATTTTATAATTAGTAAACTATTATATATATATATAATTAGCTATTTTTAATAGTTGCTTATTTAATTTTAAAAATTAATAAAAAACTATAGGCTAAAAAATTATATAAAAATAATAATAAACTTATTTTTAAATCAACATTTAACAAATGCACTTTTAAAATATTTTTTGCTAGTTTAATTAGAATTTAATAATATATTATTACATATTTTACTACTTAAAGCTAAATTTAATAAAATGGTATTATTTTTAGCCTTTTTTTACTTAATTTTTTTTTAAGCTTACTATATAATATAAAATTTTATTCTAGTATTTATACTATAGCTATATTTTTAATTTTAAACTTTTATTAGCTTTATTAAAAATTAACCAGCTTTAAAGTTTTTTTCTTACTTAAAATATACTTATTTATATTTATAAATTTAGCAAAAATTTATAATTTTTACTTTTAATTTATATATAAATTTATTAGTATACATTAATTAAACCTTTTTAAAACTTTCTTTTCTATTTTTTAAGCATATAATTTATAATTTAAAATTAAAAAAATATTAAATTAGCTTTTTATTAATTTATAAGTAAATACTATTATTTTTAAAACTAATTTAACTAATTTTTTATTTTATTTTTATCTTTAAAAACTTAATTTCAAAATATTAGTGTTTTTTTGCAGCTAAAACTAAAATAAATATATAACATTAACTTAATATAAAAATATTTATTATATTTTATAATAGTTTACTATTTTTCTAAATAAAGAATTAATAAATTTTAATATTAATATAAATATTTAATATATTTAAATAATAATTATATATATATTATTTAAATTAAAATAAATATATAATTAAAAAGTAAATTTATAAATATTTAAGTTTATACTTTATACCTATTAGCTATTGACTAAAAGTTGTAAATTTTTATAATTATTTATAAATTTTATTAAAATAGCTTTACTAATATAGTTTTTACTATATAAAAACTAGATATATTTAATATAATTTTATAAATAAGTAAATAAACTATAATTTTTATAAATTATTTTTTAGCAACTTTTAAATATTTTTATTTAAATTAAAATTTAATATATATATTAATTTTACTTATTAACAAATAAATAAAAGTTTTAATACTAGCTTATTATATATATAATAATTAAATTTTAATATTTTTATATATAATAATAAAGTAGAAAATAAAACTATATAAGTTTAAATAATACTATTTAAATAGTTAGTATATTTTTATATACTCTTTTTTAAAAAATCTTTTAAATTATACTGATTATTTTTTAAGCTATTTAGTAATACTTTATAATATAAAAATAAAGTAACTTTTAAGTTAAAATTTTTAATAATTATTTTTATTTAGCTATTATTTATTATAATTTTAAGCTTATACCAACTAAAAATTATTATAATTAATTATATATTAAAAAGTAAAACTATTATTTAATATTATACTATAGTATTATTATAGCTAAAATAAAAAATAATAAACTTTTGCCTTTTAAAATATACTTATATAGTAAATATACTAAATATTTTAAGCTTATATATATTATATATAAGCTAATAATTAGATTAAATAAACTATATAAATTAGTAATATTATGTTTTTTAACTAATATAAATATATAGCTTATATATTATCATTACTAATTTTATTTATTAGTATTTTATCTTATAAAGTAAAATTTTATAATAATTACTTATATATATATAAGTAAAAAAGTTTATAATTTATAATTAAAAGTTATAAAGTATAAATTTAAGTATTTATAGTTTTAAGTTATATATAAGAAAATATTTTAATTTAAAAAATATAATTATTTAGTATTTATTTAAATTATTAATATTTTTTTATTTAGTTTTTAAAATCAAAATTAGCTATTTTTAAAAATTATTAATTATTTATATATAGTGTTTAATTTTTTTAATTTTTGTTATTTATTTTATAATATAATATATAAGTAAAAAGCAGAATATATTTATAAAAATAGATAACTATTATTATATATGATTATATTTTTAATTATTAATTTTAATTATTATAATTTAGTTTTATTTTTATACTAAATTACTAACTATACTAATTTTAATTATTTAAAAAATAAATGAATAAATATTAAACTACTTTGATAAAAGTCCTATTAAAATAAATTTATATTTAAATTAAATAATAAATCTAAAATTACTATCTAAATAGATCTATAACTTATTAAATTCTAATTAAGGTAAATAGTTTTAATATCTTATTTCTTATATTTAACTTCTAATTTAGAAGTTAAGTTTATTAGATTAAAGAGCTCTATCTATTTTTAATCAATAAGTTAGTAAATATATTTTCCTATTTAGAAAAAAAATAGTACTGTTTGGTAGGCAAACTACTTTAAAATTTAATAAAAATAGTTATTAAAAATAAATTAAATAAAATATATTTGAGATGACCTTAATAAAAATTGTTTTTTAATAATTTTACCTGATATTTTTAGGAGTGAAAATTAGTTGATCTATTAAGAATTATAAGTTTAATGTACTTACTATATCCTAAAACATAATATCTATAAATAAATATGCATAAAATTTACAGATAAAATAATAATAATAAAATTAGAATTTTATTTCCATTTCTACAAACTCTAATTTAGTTTCCAAATAAAAAAGAATGAGAGAAAGGATTATTTCTTAGCTTTTTTCGCTCTAGTAGAAGTAGACGGTTTCCTCTTCTTACTAGGTTCGTCGTCCGTACCGTTGGATTTAGGGACTTTAAGCTTAGGGTTAGGGATTTGATAGATTTCTTGACCTATAAAAAGATGCAGTTAGTACCTAAAGAAGCTAAACATAAATCACTCGGTCGGTTCTGGAGGAAATCCCAAATTTCGGTATATATAGGGTCATGAGAAAAGTTTGGGTTCTTATTAGGTAGGTTAGCAGGAGTAGGTTCCAGTTTAACTTCGGTTGAATCGGGAATTTCGATCAGAGGTTCCTGGGCATCAGTTTTTTCGCTAATTTCGAACTCCAGGTCTTCCACCTCCGCTTTGATCTCAATAGGGCTGTTTTGACTATCTTTACTTTCGTAATCGAAGATGCGGTCATCCGGATCGGATTCATGCTTAACCTCTTGAGCCACAGCAGCTTCATCCGATAAATCCAAATCAAATTTAGCACAATGAAGTTGAAGTTTGTTTAAAGTGTTGGTAGATACTGAATCAGTTGGAATACCTTCCTATAAAACGTAACCGTATCAACCATTAATAAATCATCCTAGCTAAAAGTAATTAAAATTAATACCTGGAAAACTCGTTTGATCAGTAGGTCTAATGCCTTCAACTTCGGTTTACATCGCATGGTATCAATCGCTAACCGAACTAGGGTATGAAACAGTAACTTTCTAATTTCATCGTCTTTATCGAAGGAAGCTTTGATAAGTTGGATTGCTAGGATAAGATGTAGGTCGTTAAGTTCCTCGTTGTCCTTCTTAAGTTCGTTGACGTAATCAGGTTGGTCGCTATCTCTAATCAAAGTAATAATATTAAAAACCCAGCGTTTAACTGATGACTTACAACAACTTCCTAGGGTCAGTCCAATCGGCTAGCTGGTGCCCCACCTGTAGCGGTGTGATCATATGGTACCGCTTGGAAAATTTAATATGTAAAGCGACCATCTCAAGGATAGTAGGTACGAAGGTAGCCCCTAAAATCTGCTGGTGGTTGGAGGAGACCCTAGGGTACACTTCTAAGAAGTAATGGAGGCACTGCCTTAAACTTAGGTTCTTGTGGGTGGAAGGGATGAAGTACAAAATAATTAATCTTCTTAAAACCTACTCAAACGATTTAGAAGACAAGGAGATTGGAGCAATGATTACCTCAGTATCGCTGTATATTCCAGTAAGATACAGTTTAGTGATACCTTGGGCTGCTATAGCCAGGCAAGTGGGGTTGGTATCTTTTAAAACGGTTTTCATAAACCCTTGAATCTTATCATCCTACAAGAACAAAAACATGATTAACATCGAAGTTAAAACTAAAAAAACTAAACTTACCGGTAAGTTGAACTTAGGGCCGATCCCGTACATACAGAATATATCGAAAATAATCTATATAAAGAACGATCCAGTTAAATACAAAATAAAAGATACAAATAAAAATACCTTCAAGTTGGAAGTACGAACTTCAGGTAAGTTGTCGGCCTTGTTGGTAGCGGAATGCATGAAGGTGATCAAGTTACGTTCGGCCAACCGCTACAAAAATGAACATTACAATCCAAGAAAAAGGTGCTAATACCTGATCCAGAAGGCAACACAGACCTAAGCATTCGGTACCAGCATCCTGTAGTGCTGAAATATCACAGTTGGCGGTGGGTTCGATAAGATCCTTTAGGATTCCGGACAGCATCGGGTTCTTGGCGAAAGTCTAAAAAATAGGCCAGGATCAGGTTAGGTTCAAGGTAGCGTTCAAAAGTTGGACATACCACTTCACAGATCTCCAACATAAACTTGACTACTACCAGGCATTTATGTACTGCATTTAAGAACGGAGTACGTTGCTGTAACGCTTCTTCATCTTGCGATTCTAAATCTTGTTCTACTTGTTTGATGAGTTCGGTGGAGAGTGGTTCACCGGTAGACTCCTGAATGTCGGAGACCAGGTCGACTATAGTTCTTGTAAAATCCAGTTCGTCTGTCGCCAAGATCCGTAAAATCTGGACCAGCAGTTTTATTTGATCTTGGGTACATTCTCCTTTGACCCCCAACTGACCTAAAAGTAAAAATATTAGCAAGGGAAGGTCAACCCAATTGAAAAGGTACGTAGCAGTTCGAACAACCTTCTCCTCCCTGCTTCATCAGCTAGATCGAGGTAGGTAGTAATCTCCAGCAGCTGTTGGACTATGAAATCATAGGATTCTTTAGTTTCATCGTCGTCCGTCTCCTCAGCCAAACTACAGTACTTCCCAAGTAAATTACACATTTCGAAAGCAGTTGGAACAACTTGATCAAATTTTTCATGCATCTAATCCCATTTAATTAATAACCCCTTAAAAGTATAAGAGGTACCTGTTTGGTATGAAGGTATTCTACGAAAACTTTAACTAAATAAGCTCCTTCCACCGTTAAAGAGTTGAAGAAATCCGGGGGGAAACTTAGTTGTTTGCAGGAATCCAAATTATTGTTGAAGAACTCGGTTAAAGTAAGAGAAGCTACGTCGGAGGTCATTACATCCAACTTCTCCAATAACTAAAAGATTTCTATTTAATTACATACATATAGTTATATACTAATTACTTCGACCAGATCGTTAGATACTAGTGGCATCCAAACCTCACACAGCAATGAATTACAAGCTTTCTTTACCGTTGGATCCCTATAAAAGTCAAAAAAATGTAAAAAGAGGAAGATACAAAAGGAAAATGGATACCTATCAGTAACACCAGCTTTAAGTACCGCCTCACGTTGCTGTATAGTAAGAGCTCTAAAATCGCCATATTCTACCATAGTTTTAGAGAAGACCTGTTTCCTTGTAGAAGTATCTATATCTCTAGTACGTTCAATAAGGTACGGTACGGTACGTTCGTTTTGGACTAAGTTAGTTAAGGTAGTCTTACGTACATCGCTACAAAATTGGTAAGTTAAATGTGCATATAAAACTGAGTTGCATACGGCGTTGGGTCAAACTGCAATACGTTGATCAGTTCGGTAACTAATTCGTCAGGGTCGTTAGGATCAGTTTCAGCCTAGAGTAAATGTTAGTATAAACTAAAATGAACTTAAAAAGTTATTACTTGTAGCCTAGATAAAGCTAAAACGGTTTGTACTCTAACTTGACTATCCTTATCGTTAAGTCGTTTAGTTAATTTCTGTCTTAAATCTAAATAGAAGGTTTCCCTACAAATTTTTATACCAATTTTAATATTTCAATTCCAAAATTAGTAATTTACTCTATAGGACCTAAGTAGTCCAACCAGTTTGCAATCAAACTTATAGTCCTACTTCTAACCCATTTATCTTTAGTTTCAATACCTTTAAAATAATATTTTATTAACCGTTCACTCAACTTATCCAACTCTTCAACACCTTTCTCTTGTAAATAATTGAACCCTTGAACCAAAAATTTCAATACATTATCTACTTTAGATTCTTTCCTTCGAACACTTAAAATATGGTTGATGCATGCAGTTATTTGGGAAAAGAAAGTTTCTATCGGTAAAGTTGTATACAGATGGTGGAACTGTACCGAGAACCTTTTGAAAACGGAACTTTGAGTTACAAATTGTACTTCTTGGAATAAATCGGTTAAAGTGGTGGTAGGTTTAAGATTTTTAGTGCTTTTCTTGGGTTTAGTTGGTTTTTGTACAGCTGGCTCTTCCACTTCTACTGTTACTTGTTCAGGTAATTCATCTTCTAACGATTTAGGTGGATTTGGGCTCGATTCTATACTCGACATTCTTTTAAACTTCTCTTAATAAAATATTTTTGATAAAGTAGTTGATTTAGTTTTACTTTTTGGTAATGAGGTTTTTTTGTTTTTTTAAATTTTAACAAGAGTTTAATTTTATTGATGAGAGTTAAATTTTAAAAATCAATGTTAAAAAACTAAAATTCTTATTACAAAGAATCAATCGAAAGGAAACAGTAACTATAAATACTAAATGGATAACGACTTAAAATGAGTTCTTAATGTTAGTTTTATAAGCTTCTTAGTTGTGTTCCACGCTGTTTTCTTTTTTATTTTTTCTATTTTTATATTGCTACTTTTCTTAGTATCGAACGCTTAATAAAATCCATAAATTTAATTTATATCAAGACCATTTAGTAGATCTAAAAATCAAATCAACCAATTCTAGAGTAGGATATATAACCAACTTGAAAAAACTAGTTATATCAAATAAGAAGTATGAATTTATATTTATTAAATGAAATTTCAAAACTAATTCTAATATTAAACTTGTAAATAAATGGTAGAACTTATATAAAATAACTTATCTCATTAATTTTTCCCTCCAACGGTACTAAAATCTTTATAGATGACAAGCTCAGTGATGTATACCATAAAAATAATCTTTTCGTAAGTACAAACTAATAATTTTTTTTATAAGTTTGATATAGATAATGTAGAAATCACTAACCAACAAACTCAACTTTGGATCGTGTTTCAATATTAACTAATGTGGTAAAGCAAGCCTTCATTCAATTTTAAAATTTATATATATAATCTTTAAAGTTATGAGTAAGGATGATAGCTACATCTTAATGGCAATTAAGGAAGAGAAAATTAGAGTTTCACAGTTTCTAAATACTTATATCCACTGGTACTGCCTGAAACATACCATATTTGTGTCCAAAATTGACTCAATTATTTTTAATTTCAACTTCCTATTAGGTGGAAGAGGTGATATTTGCTTAAGAACTTGTGCCTTATTGGACAGCTAGAATTTTTTAAAGGTTACCAATACCCAACAAAAGAACTTGTTAATTGTAAATTAAGTTACGGATTATCAAACTGATGGCTTCAATAATTTTTGTAGAGTAAGATTCTTACTACAATTTTGTATCTACTTATATTTTTGGTAATCAACTTTAATTTTTACTTTACAAATCGAAATTGTACTTAGTTTAGCTAACTTTACTTTAACTGGATCTGTAACCGCTATTAAGTACGATCCGAAATGCAATTTAAAATAAATTGCTACAACTATAGGAAAACTATTTTAAGTATCGGTTGAAAATCAAGTACAACTGTTTTTTCTCATTTTGTCTTTTTATTGAATGATTCGGGTTTACAAATTTTAATTTATCAATTACTTCCTTAAAGAACTTGCCAAACTGCAACAGCTAAAGTCGTTCAGAAAATTTTGAGATGAGAACACCAATAAAGAGGCGAAAAACAGTGCGAAAGAAAATATAAAGTTAGATGAGAACGTGATTAACGCTAATAAGAAAGTGAAAAAGTCGACAGATCTATTGGAATAAAAAGTTATTTTGAAATTTAATTTTTAAAGCTTTGGCAAAAGTAGGAATACATTTAAGTCTTATTTAATTATGAATGGATTTAGACAAGTTAAATTCTAAATTTATTTTAAACATTATATAGCTTTACATTTTAATTTTATTAACAAAGACAAATTTTGCAATTTTTTTTTCTTTAATCGAACTTTTTTTACTTAGCTTTTTAAACTTTACCAAACTCTATTTTTAAAAATATTACTTTAGCTTAATTAATATTCCAAACATCAATAAATTTTTAAACTTTTAAACCGAACCTAAATTTTAAATTTAATATACAATTTAAACATTAGGTTAAACTATTATTAACTTAACCTGTACTATGTACAAGTTAACTTGATTATTTACAGCACAATGAAAACCTAAACTATTTGTATAAAAAAAGTAGGATCAGAGTTTAATTAAAAAAGTTGGGTTATACCATCCACTAAATAAAAAAAAACTTCCTAATTGATTTATTGCTTAATTTCACTCTTCTCATCAACTACTTCCTTCTCCAATATCACTTGTTTCTTTTCAGTTAGATTTAACCAAGGTACTGATTTTGAATTGAACATCTTCCAGCTCGGTAAAACAAGCTATTTTAAAAAAAAGTTATTTATTAATTAAAATAGAAAAGTATGACTTACTAATAAACTTAAAACTAAACCAGCCGCATAAACTATCCATAACTCTAATAAGTTTTGACGAAAGTAACCTACAACGAAAGCTACAATCTAATAAAATAAAACCAAATTAATGCACATGTTTTTAATTGAGGAAGAATTTGATTTACAGCTGATATAATAGCGGAAACTCGGAATATATTTATGGAATCTTGTTGTCCTTTAAAATCCTAATTAATATTAAATTATTAAAAAACAAATAAATTCTATTGGAATTACAATAGGTAGTTCGAAATAAGCAGTTATAGCGTTCATATTTTTTAAATTTGATTTAGTTCCTTTTTGTTAAAATTTTAAGTTGGATAGAAAAGTTGAAAAGTTGAGTTTGAACAGCCAAATTTACCATTCTTTTTCATCAATCAAAAATTGATGACGGCATCCAAATTTTAGAACAGTTTATGTGGAAATTTTTGTTGGGAAGGTGAAGTATTAAGTAAAAATAATATTTTAGTTACTGTAAAAATTTCCCCAATTATAAACTATATTTAAAATTTGGATACAATTAAATATTTAATAAAAAACAGGATACTAATTTTAGATATTTTATTTAAATTAAAAACTATTTAATCTAATATAAGCATATATACCTATATAATAAAATATTAGTACTTTAACTACAGTTTTGTTTTAACTTAAAAATATGCTACTTTATAAAAATTTAAACTTAAAAGGTGAATACCAATTACTTTCTTAATTGCAGAAAGGTAGATACAGCAGTGTTTAATAAGGTATTATAAGCTGACACTATTTAAATAGTTAGTTAATTAGCTTTTTAATTATTAAATTTTGATTTTCTATAGTTTTATTTAAAATATAAAGGGATATTAATTTTAATGTTTAATATTTTTTTATCTAAGCAAAAGATTAATTTAATTTAAAGGTAACTATAGTTAAGAAAAATGTATAATAAAATTTAAAAGAAAATATAAAAAGATATAATAATAGTAAATTATTTTAAAAATATATTTAATTTAATTTAAAATTTTAAATATATACTAAAAAAACTAATACTTAATCTATAAAAAATAAAGTTAAAAAAAGAAATTTATAATTATTATTAATCTTTTAGTTAGTATAAGCCTAAAATTATAATAAATAACAACTATATAAAAAAAGTTATTAAAATATTAATTTATATTTAGTTTAAAGCTTTTTTTTAGTAATTTAAAAGATTTTAAAAAAATATTATAGTATAATATAGTAGATAAAAGGATTTTAAATTATAGTAGCTAGAAAAATAAATTTTACTTTAAAGTAAAAAAGATATATTAGTATACTTTTTAATTAAAATATATATATTAAATTAATATTATTTATTTAGTTTTTTTTATAGCTTTTTGTATACTTTTAGTTTTTACTATAAAATAGTTTTAAAAAATTAAAATTAGATTTTTATAAATAAAAGTAAAAAGAAAAATAATATTATTTATTTACTTAAAATTTATAATAAATTAATTTAACAAGTTTTTAATATTTTACTTTAAAATTTAAAACTTAGAAAATAAAATTAAATAATAATTATATAAATTAGAAATAAAATTAATAAATTATATAAAGTTTGCAAATAAAATTTAAGTATAATTTAAAATAAGAAAAAATTATAAAAATTATTTTAATTTTAATAAAAGCTAAAAAAAATTTAAAAAATAGTGATAAACTAAATTAAAATTATTAAAATAAATATTTTTTACTTTAATTAAATAATTTTTATTAAGAAAAAAGTTATTAAAAAAATAAGCTAAATAAGCTAGATAAAGAAATAAAAATTAGAGTTAATTTACTTAATTTAAATTTAATTAGTATAGTATATAATAATATACTACTAAACTTTTATTTAAATTAATATAAAAAATATTATAATATACTTATTAATATAAGTTTATTAAAGCTATTATTTAATAATAAAGCTAGTTTATATATATAATACTATTAAAAAGTTTTTATTAATATATAAATACTTTAGTTTATAAATTTTTTTAAATTTTAAAAAATTATATATATAAAAATTAAGCTAATAAAATTTAGTATACTTTGCTAAAAATTATTTAAAAAAAGTTAACATAGTTTAATAAAACTGTTTTTAAGCTAAAAATATACTTAAAAATATACTAGCTATTTAAATAAGATTATATAAAGCTATATAATAAGATTATATATATAAATATAAGTATAATAAATATGATGTTTTTATTATAACATTGCTAAAATAAGAAATATATATATTATTTTAATTAATGTTAAACTATTTATAGTTTATAAATATAAACTAAAGTATTTATATAGCTAAATTTAATTTATATTATTTTAAATTTTTAAACCTAACTTTTAAAACTAAGTTTAAAAATATAAAAACTATATAATATATTAATTTTAATACTAATATTTTTATAATATAGTTATAAAAATATAATTTTATTTTAAGCTTTTATTTAGTAAAAATTATTTATATTTTGAATTTTAATTTAATCTAAATTATTTATAAAATTAAATTAAATATTTCTAGCTTTAATTATATAGCTATATAAAAAATACTAGTAAGTTTAACTTATAAAAACTATATAGCTAAAAGTTATATAGTTTTAATAAAATGTTTTAGCTTATAATTTATAGTTTTTAGCTATAAATATATTTTAAAATTTTGAAAAAACTAAATTTATATTAGCATTTTAAATTTTAATATATTTTTTATCTTATTAAAATAAATAATATTTATTATTACTTTTAATAAAATATAATAAAAAAATTTAATTTATATATATATATAATTAAATAAAAGATAGTTAATTTTAAAAGTAGCTAATTATTTATTTATAACTAAATATTAGAAAATAATTATAATAGCAGTTTTACATTTATATAAATATAAAACTATCACTTTATAGTAAAAAATAAATGTTGTAAAATTATTAAAAAGCTTAAAAAGATAGTAACCAAAAAGTAGTAGACTATTAAAAATATAATACCTATAAGCAATTTATATATTAAACTAACTTATTGCTTAAAATTAGATTTAAAGCTTATTTAATTAATACAATATCTTTTTATTAATTATTTGAAAAGATTTAAAAAATAAAATAATTCTATATAGTTTTTTATAATTAGAATTATAGTTTTAATTACCAATAAATATATAAACTATCCTCCTTATTTTTAGCTTTTGCAATATATAAATTTTAGTAATTAAAAGGCTATAGTAGAAGTTTTATGGTATAAAATTCAATTAAAAGAAAAAGTTAGAGCTTGAAGCAACCAGTCATTTCTAATTAACTTTGCCTAATAGATTTGAGCAAGTTATATATATGAAAAAATACGAAAGAATGTAAAACAAAAGGCTATTATTTTGGATAGATAGATAAATTTTATTATTAATATTTGCTTTATTTTAGTATGTAAATTTTATAATTTGAAAACTTATTACCCTGTATGTGAAGAAATATTTACTTTTTACAAACATTATCCCCAAAACAAATCAGTTTTTAATTTATAGTACACAAATAAACAAAAATATACAAATAACTGATTTTGTATGTAAAAATATATATCTTTAATCCGAATGGATTCAAGGGGTTACAACAAATGTAACATCTTCTAACTAGGGGGAACAGAGATACCGATACTGTAGATAACTAAAAATATTTTAAAGGACAAAGTAATATATCTACGTACACATATACGTTCTGTACTATCTAATCAAAAAAACCCTTAATTTTTTTAATTACAAACGCTGTTGTGTTAGTTTTGTTATTGGCATCAATTTTCTAATCTTATCTTAAAAAGCAAAGGTTTTGTGATTTTTTTGCCTAGTGTAATCAAAGTCACATTTTTCATATTTCCTTCATAAAGTCGAAACATTTTACAAAAAAACTGGTGACTCAGACTTATCAACTTTTTATCATCAGTTTAACTGTAAACTAACAATATACAGTAGCCAATTATTAACTTAGTGATCCTAAATCGATTGGTAAATCTAATGAGTTGATAAGTAAAAAAATGCATAATCTAACCTAATGTTATTAGCAGAAAGTGACTGACAAAAACTTTTAAGGTTTTAGTTGTATGCAAGTTGTACGATTGAATAAGAGCAAGAAAGATAAAGATAAAGGAAAAGGTTGGTATAAAAGGCATAAACGTAGCTATTTAAAAAATTTTAACTTTAAATACTGTTTTTATAAAGAAACTATCACTTATTTTAAATAGTCTAAAAAAATATAACAAGGATGCAACGTATAAGCCGTACACTTTTGAAAAGAACCAGTCTCTTCAACTTAAGCAAGGCGCTCAGTAACCGGGGAGTTGGTACCACAATCCAAGTCCAATCCAAACTACAGGTAAATTTATCACATATATTCAGCTATATTAGTAATATGAAAAGATATACTAATTTACGTCCCATTTAGTTCCAAAGACAGTCGGTAAACGGATTGAAAACTATGGATTTCGGTGGAAGTAGTGAACAAGTTTGGGAACGTAGTGATTTCCCCAACTCCAAGTTACAACAGGTGTTTAATAAAAAAATTGCGGTTATAGGGTACGGACCTATGGGTAGAGGCCAAGCTTTAAACTTGAAGGATCATAAGTTGGATGTAATAGTAGGTGTACGTAAAGGTGGTGATTCTTGGAACAAGGCGGTTGCTGAAGGTTGGGTAAGTTTTTCGATATGTTGAAGCGTTGAAAAATTAATAATTAATGGAATTAGGTCGAAGGAAAAGATCTTTTCAGTATCGAAGAAGCTGCCGAACAGGGCCATACTATCTTAAATTTACTATCCGATGCCGCCCAGAAGTCGTGTTGGAATTCTATAAAACCATATCTGACTAAAGGTAAAACTTTGTGTTTCAGTCACGGGTTCTCGGTAGTGTACAAGGAGGATACCGGAGTAATCCCCCCTTCCGATATCGACGTTATCCTAGTAGCTCCTAAAGGGTAATTTTATTTCTTCTATTCATTGTAAACCAACCTGTTATTTTTGATAAATAGGTCAGGTACCACTGTACGTAACTTATACTTGGAAGGACGTGGGATCAACTCCTCCATAGCCGTATTCCAGGATGTCAGTGGTGAAGCTAAAGAGAAAGCGTTAGCCCTAGGCGTTGCTGTAGGTTCGGGATACTTGTATCAGACCACTTTCCAGAAAGAAGTCTACTCTGATCTTACCGGTGAACGTGGTATCCTGATGGGTGGTATCTACGGTGCCTTCCTAGCTCAGTACGAAGTACTTCGAGCTAAAGGTCATTCCCCATCCGAAGCGTTTAACGAAACTGTTGAGGAAGCTACTCAGTCCTTATACCCCCTAGTTGGGGCTAAGGGCATGGATTGGATGTTCGCTAACTGCTCCACTACCGCTCAACGTGGTGCCCTCGATTGGTACCCTAAATTTTACGAAGCTACCAAGCCGGTGTTTGAAAAGATTTATAATGAAGTGGAGAACGGAAACGAAACTAGACGCTCTCTAACTAAGAATGGGGAAAAGGATTATAGAAAGAAACTGGAGCAGGAACTTAAAGAGATCTCTAACCATGAAATGTGGAAGGCTGGTAAAGCAGTCAGATCCCTAAGACCTGAGTTCACTAACTGATATTCTTTATCTTTCCGTCCTCCTACCAAGTTTATACTTCTTTTACCATCGTCCTTGCTCACTATTGCACCAGCTACCTTCTTAAATAAAATTTTATTGGTTCGTTCAAGTTTCTACCCTCCTAACTTTACCTCCATACTTTATCTTTTAACTTGTGCATTTAGATCTTTTGGAAAATCGTTAGTTTTTTAGCGACGTTATTGGTATCGATTTAATCTTCGGTGTAGATTAGTATCGGATACCTATTTTTACGGATTGATTCTAAACTTAAGAAACTGATCGGTTTAAAGACAGAGAGAAATTTTACGAAGATTACACAAGTAAACATCAACAACATCCAAATACATGAGCGTACACTTCTACATTTCGGATGTTGAACTATATACCGTTTAGCCGACTCAAAAAAATTGGTGGTAACTGAAATATTTAAGTTCTTTTATAAAGTGATTACAACACTTCTAAGTTCTGACTTCGATACATAAGATAGCTAGCAGGCATACGATGTAAAATCTTAGCTGTACGGTGGGTGTACTTAAATAACCGTATCTTTATTTAAGAAAAGCAGTTCAGTAGATTTTAGTATATGCATTAAAGTTGATTTTTTTATTTTTAGAAATTACTGTAGCTAACTTTTCTTCTATATAATCCAAAAACACTTGTAAAATCAGATAAACCACTAGCATATTCAAATTAAAAACCAATCCAACTAGTACTACAACATCCATAAAGTAGTATTTATTATTTAAAGATATTAAAAGAACCTAATTAATGAAAATCCAAAATTTTAATACCAAAGCCTTAAAACTATTTTTAAGACTGATCAACTTTTATCTATTATAATTTTATCAACATTACTATTAATGAGAAAGTTAATATAATTAATTTTATTACCAACTATTGCAGTATAAACAATAGTTATAAAATCTATTTCTTATATAAAAATAGAGTTTTTATAATAGTTTTTAAAATGATTTAATCTACATATATGTTTGAAACTTACCTTTATTAATATATATTAAAAATATAGCTTAATTTTCAAAATATTACTATATATATTTACTATATAGATA
Organism: Capillidium rhysosporum; assembly: GCA_037055185.1. Taxonomy (NCBI): domain Eukaryota; kingdom Fungi; phylum Entomophthoromycota; class Entomophthoromycetes; order Entomophthorales; family Capillidiaceae; genus Capillidium; species Capillidium rhysosporum. The sequence goes on from JAWQFY010000068.1 coordinate 17,948, forward strand.
ACTAGCTATTTTTAGAAGTAGTTAATTTATATTTTTTAAATTAAAAAGCTTAAAATATATTTAGCAAAAAAATGAAAAAAATAACTATATTTTTCTTAACTATATCTGTAAAGTTTTTTTTTAATTTTTAATTACTATATAGTTAAAATTAAATAGAAATTTATAATTAAAGTGCATTTTTTTAAAAATTATGTATATTAATTTATATATTATATATTATTAAATAAAAAAGATAATTTTTCTAATTTTTAAATTAAGAAATATATATTTTATATTAAATAAAGTATAAATTAATAAAAATGTTAGCTTTTTTAATAAATTTTTATATTTAAAAATATAGCTTTATAAACTTAAAAAATATTTTAATATTTTGATAATATGTTAATAAAATATAATGGATTTATAAATTATATTAAAAATATATATTATTTAGTAAAATAAGTAAAAGCTATTAATTTTAACTAATAAAATATAAAATTAAGTAATTTAAATTTAAATTTATTATTATTAATATATATTAACTTTACTTAGTAAAATTTTTTACTAACTTAAAGGTTATTAAAGTTTATTATTTATTATTTTAAATCTATTTATAGCTAGCTGAATATAAAAAAATTATTTAGTAGTTTTATTATTAAATATATTTTAATACTATTTTTTTTTCTGCTTTTTATTATTATTAATTTTTTTAATATAGTAAAGTTGCCTTACCTTATTATTTTTTTAATTTAATTTTTTAAAAACTTGTTAGCTTTTACTAGTATTTATATTTATATTTAATATTTTCTATTTTAAATATATTTAATTTATATGTATATGTTTTATTAAAGTAGTAATTTATATTTTAAATTAAATATTAATTACTTAATTTTTAATAATTAAACTTTTTAAAACTTTTTAGTTTAGTAAAGTAAGTTTTTAAGCTTTTTTTAAATACTTAAATCTTATTAAATTAGTTTTTTGCTAAATTATAAATAATTAAAAAAGCATTTTTATTATAAAATATTTTTTATATCTTTTAGTACCTTTTAATACTTTTAGCTATTATAATTCAAACTCTTTTCTTTTATAATATTTAAGTTTAGCTTTTATTTAAAAAAAATTATATATATATATATATTTTTAATGCTTTTAGCTTTATATTAACTTAAAAAAATAACTTTATATATTAAATTTTATATAAATTTAATAGTTAAAATTTTTAAATTAAAAAATTTTAAATATAAAAAACTCTAATATTATAACTTTTATTATTATATTAAAAAAAAGTTAATTAATATTAAAATTTTATTTTATTTATAATTTTAGACTTTAAATACTTAAATATATTATTTTAATAATTTATATTTTACTAACTATAAAAGCTAAATATATCTAATATAATTTATAAATTATAAATATTATTTTTTTATAATATAAAAAAGACAAAATATAATTTTAATATTTTTATTTAAGTTAATATTAAAATAGTATAAAATTTTACTTAGTAAAATATTAAATTAAAAATAATATACTAATATTTTATAAATATAATATATAAAGTATAATATAGTTTTATTTAATATAATAATATAAAAAGTAATAACTTTATACTTTATATATAATTATATATTAAAATATTTTAATAGTTATAAATAAACTTTTAAAATAAATATATTTAGTAAATTTATAGCTATTGATAATATTATAAAAATATTAAATTAAAGTTTTTTTTAATATAGTTAAAAAAATAGTTATATTATTTTATTTTGCTTTATTTAATAAAATTATATATTTTTAAATATAGCAAAAATAAAAAAGTAGCTTTAAATATATTCATTTAGTAGAAATTATAACATTTTATTACTTAGTAACTTTATAATTATTTTAATCATTTTTTTACTAAACCTATTTAATTATTTAATTTTTATTATTTTTATTTTAAATTTTTATAACAAAATTATTGATTTTATTTTAATAACTTTATGCAAAATATTTTAAGCATTTAACAAAATTTCAAACAAAAAAATATTTTTTATTTTGTTATTCTTACTTAAAAACTTTATAAGTTTAGTATTTAAAAATAAGTCTAGTATAACTACAAGTGCTAATTAATAAAAAACTTTATCTTATTAATATATAATAAATTATAATAGCTAACAATTTAAATTTCTATAAAAATACTTTAAATATACTAAATTACTTATAAATTTAACATTATTATACCATAGTAAGACATTTTTATTTTTTTTATTTTTTTTGTTTTATTAAAGATATAAAGACTATTTAAAATTACAAATATATATATTCTTTTATAAATTCTATATATTAGATTTAATTGCCTTTTTGCTACTAAATAGTTTGCAGTTTTTGTAGTTATAGCCTTCCATAACCTGGACTATATATAAACCTACATCAATTTTACTACTAAATTTTCACTAATCTTGCTTACCTATATTACCTATTAGGTTTTCACATTTATAGCTTCTATAATTAATAATAAAGTTAATTTTACTTTATTACTATCTACTAACTTTTTTATATAAATATTTATATTTACCATCACTTTAATATTACAGTATTTTATACTGCATACTGTAAAAATTGCTACTAGTATTGTACTAAAAACTAGATATTACAAAAATATTAATAGCTTTTATACATTTACTTATATTTACTTATTTTCAAAAAAGTTTATAAAATATAATTTAAAATTATATTTTAAATATACTCTATATAAAAGCTAATTATATAATATACTATATAATAAATATAATTTTTATATATAAATATATTTATATTATATTTATATTTATTATAATTTTAGTATATATTTATAACATTATTATAGTAATATATTTTAAAAAATTATAAATACTAACTAATAAGTATAATTTTTTAACTTTTAAAAAAAATAAAAAAATAAAAACTTAGTAGGCTAGTATTAAAAAAATTCAACTAAATTTATTAAGTAGTTTAAAAAATTATAATACTTTAATTTAAAACTAAAACTTATTTAAATACTTTAATTTTAAAACATATTGATAATTTAGGCTTTTATTTAAGCTTTTAAATTAAGTTATATATTTTTAATAATTATTTTAATATTAAGTATAATTTAAAGTTTTATAATAAAAAATACTTAAGTTTTATTTTTTTCTTTTTAAAATTTATTAAATTTTTATTATAAAAATAATTTAATAAAAACTTTTAAATTTTAAAATTAAGTTTTTTTATTAAATAATTTAATTATCTAAGTAAATTTGAGTATTTTAAATTTGAGATATAAAAATTAAAATACTTAAATAAATTTTTAATTTGCATATAAATACTTAAGTTTAATTTAAGTTTGTATATAAAGAACTTAATTTTTTAGTAAATTAAATTAAACATTAATTTAAATACTTTAAATACTTAAATAAATTAGCTAAAGTATTTAAAGCCTTTGCTTTCTAATTTCTTTATTAGGCTTTTTGCCTTTTAAATTAAAATTAACTATTTTTTAATATTTTCTAAATTTAAATAATATAAGATTAGTTAATATACTATCTAATAAATTTAAAAAACTAATTTTTTTAAAAGAATAAAGCTAAATTTTTATTATATTTGTATTTTTAACCTAAAATAGTATTTTCAACTAATATATCATATATATATTATCAAGCTTATTAATACTTTTTCAATTAAATTTTGTTCTAAAAGTTTTAAATTTAGTTTTTAATATTAATAATTTATAATTTTTAAATTAAACTATATAATTTAACATTTTAACTAAAATTTAATATTATTAAAATTTTATTATATTTTATAGATTTTATAGTTATTTTATAAATAGTAAATTTATTTTAATAAAATTAGCTATAACTATAATTTAAATATAATGAACTAAATTTATTCTATATAGACAAATTTAAAATTAATAATAAAATTTAAACTACATTATTTAATAAACTAATATTTAAAAAAAAAATCTAAAAAAGTAAAATTTTACTTAGGCTATAAATTAATTTTATTTATAGTATATAATGTTTAAACAATCACTATTGCTTCTACTTTTATGCGACCATATTTTACAAGATAAATATAATTTATCAGCATCTATAATTTAATGGTATATCTGCCAATTTCTCAATTGGTATAACTTTAAATCAGGAAATATATAACCTATAAATAAAGGAAGGTACTGCACCCTTTAGCAGTTATAAATATTATTAACTAATGCTTTTAAAGTGAATTTACCACTAGAACTTGTATCCAAATATATATTTCAATATTTAAAAGCACAGAGTATACAACAAACGAAAATGTATAAAAAAGGTCTTTTGATCGGCTATTTTATACCTCTAAAAGTTTCCATGCTGTTGCTTATTTTTATTTTGGGTTTGCTTGCAATTTTGTGGCGCTTCAAAGTTCACTTCGAAAATATCTATGGGCTAAAATTTTGGTTTATAAGCTTTGAAGTTAGTCGGGTGCTGAGGTAAATTACCAACACTACAAGTTATTCCAGGCACGCACCGAAAAACTTTACTCCTTTCTGGCTATTTTTAGTCAAGCTACAAGAACTACGTAATAGTGAAGCTAAAGTTAAGCAGTATCCAATCTAAGCTTTGGATTCTACTACTTTGCAGAAGCATAAATTAGCCTTTGAAATAGCTTGGATGGCGAATTATTTGCCAATATATGTAAAATGATTAGTAGATGGTTAAATGGAATAGCATGCAAACTATCAGCCAATAAAGTGCACCAGTTGGCGGGAGTTCATAAGATTTATTTTAAACTTTCCATCATCAGTATCTACTTTACCAATCATAATTAGTCCTGCTTAGAATAAATTCGGGTTTATTAGACTAATAGGCTAGGTTAAGTGCTAAAATTTTTTAATTGTTTTGAGGTTTCCATTCTTAAGATATAAAAGCTTATTTTCTATCAAGCTTCACTAAATAAAATTTAAATCCCTTGCCTCAAACCAGTTCCGGTATGTTCAACACGAAGTCAACCCTAGCCAGGCCCACTCCGAAAATGGGTCCGATCAAGCCAGTTAACGTTACTCGTGATCGCAGCACTTCAGTTCCCGCCCCATCTAACCAAGGTCAACCTCGTTACTACGTGCCTACAGGTCAAATATCTCCACCTATTGACACAGGCTTAAGAATGCCTAGTGAAAATGTGGTTATTGATAACGATTTACTTGATCGTTTCAACAGTCTTGGGCTAGGCCTTGAATATGGTGCTTCCAATAGTGCTATGCCCGACGAATTGGATAGTAAATCCAATGGTTCTACCTCACCAACTAGCAACGATACAGCGGTAAAAAGTATTGTCCTCTATAAAACTGAAATGTGTGCCTCATTCATGGCTACGGGCACCTGTAGATACAAACTCAAATGTAAATTTGCTCACGGCTTCCATGAACTTCGACCGGTTTCTCGTCATCCGAAATATAAATCAACACTGTGCCGTAACTTTTTAGAGCATGGATTCTGTCCTTATGGTAAGAGATGCTGTTTTTTGCACAAATCTATGAAGGATCTTCAAAATATGGAAAAGAGCCAAGAATTTCCAATTCAACCCGTTCTTTCCAACTACTTGCCTCCACAAGTTAATTACTCTGTAAGCGAATCAAATTCTTTGCCAACTAGTCCCGTATACCCTGAACCCCAAAACCTTAACAGAACCCCCCGTTCTTCCAAATCGTTGGACTTACGTCATACGAGTTTTCAAGAACTCCTCCATTCGGAGGCCTTACGGCATGGGTACCAAGTATCGAAAAGCAACTGGACTCCACCCGAGCCCAAGAAGTTTCATGTTAACGAATTTGTCCCGAGAAAGCCGTACCGAATGCACTCCAACTATGAAAAATCGACCAATAGTGACTTAAACGTTCACGGTAATGTATTTTTACCCCAATCAGCACGGTCCGGGATTGATCAGTCCATGTATATGCTGGATTATGTTCTGAACCAAGACAAAAAGACCGCTTCTCCCCTGACCTCACGTCCTAATTATTCCACCGCAGACAGTCCGGTTGTTCAATGAGAGACACTTACTAATCTTATTTACCAGCCCTTATTTATCTTTTCGCATTTTCAAAAGCTTGAAATCGTGTTATTTTGCTTTCTAGTTTTCTTGTGGTAATTTAATAGAAACCTTAATTAAATTATGTTGAATAAATATTTATGAATCTAACTTAACCAGTGTCCTTTGCACGACCTTAACTTTTAGGACTTATTTTTCCACTTTTACATATACTTTGTGACTTGTATCTATTACTTAATTTGGTCATTTATAGTACAAACATCACAGCAGTGAATTGATTGGTTTAATTGTACTATTGTTAACTCGATAGAATTTATTGGAAATAGTTGGCTAATAACTTTGCAATCAAGGATCACTTCAAATTAACTTAAAAACCTTTACACGGTTTAATCCGATTCAGGAGCTTGGAAGTAGATACCTACTTTTTACAGTAGAATCCTGGAACTAACTGAAGTTTCATTAATCATTTTATTCTGTTGCTTATTAGAATTGTTATTATTAAATTACTGTACATTTTATAGCTGAAAAAGTTAATATTCAAAATTAAGGTAGGATCCTATAGCTTTTAATTAAACTTTTAAAATCTAAATATATCTGAACTTCACTAATCAAATTAAGCCTGTTTTCAACTGTCTCAAAATCTGAGATTATTATAATTTATTTACACTTTTTCAATAAGATCTAAACTGTTCTAGCATTATTTTCTTTTAAAAAGCCTTAAATTCAACTTTTTCAAGGCTTAGATCCACCTTTTACTAAGCTTTAAATTTAAAAAGATAGTGTAATGATTTATAAGTATTTAAAAGTTCTTATAGTAATGATACTATTTAAAAAAGCAATTTATAATTTAAAAAATATTTATTTACTAACCTCCTACATTTATTAAAATTTGCTATTTTATTTTATATAAAAAGTAATATTATATTACTAGTTTTATAAGTTTAATATTTAAAAATATAACTTTTTAACCAAATTAATTTTTAAGCTTAAAAGATAAAAGTATTTAAAAATCAACCTTTAAAGTATAAATTATATAGCTAATAAGCTACTTTTGAAAATGGTTGATTTTATTTTTCAAAATTAATAACTTAAAATATACTTAATATTTTATTTATTTTACTATTATTATATATATAATAATTAGCTACTTTTAAAAAAAGTTTTAAATTTAAAAATAAAAATAATAAATAAAGTTAAAAATATTAGCTTTTTATCTATTAAAAACTTAAAAAAATAAAGTTTATTAAAATTTAATAAAATATTATTATTATTAAATTATTTAATATTAAAATTTTATAATAAAATTAGTTAATTTTTACTTTTTTTATAAGTAGCTTAAATATATATAATTTACTTATTAGCTATATTAATATTTATATTATATTATATTATACTATATAAAAAGTTTAAAAAAAGAAATAATAGTTTATTTTAATAAATAATTACTTTATACAGTTTTAATAGCTAAAAATTTTATTTAAATTTATATATTAAATATATAAGTTAGTAATATTAAGCTTTTTAAGTAACTAACTTATAGTTTAGGCTTTAATATAAATAAAAATATTTAGGTTTTATCTAAAAATAATCTATAAAAATCAATATTTACTTTTTTTAAATAGTAATAAAAACTTTATTATTATTATTTTATATTAGCTTTTAGTGAATTTTAGTATAAAAAATTATAAAAAATTACTATAATAAAAAACAAAAGTATTAATTTATTTACTTTATTTTTAATTATAAAATATTATTTAAATATTAAAGAATTTAAATATATAAATATATTATTAAATTTATATAAATAATTATAATTATTTTAATTAATACTATATTTATAAATACTTATTTAAAAACTTTAGTTTTAAAATATTTATTATAATAAATGCAAATATAATATATATATATAATAAGTATTTTATTATAGTTAATATACTATTAGTAATATATTTAAAAAACAGTTAATTTATTATTTTTAATAAACTAAAAAGCTAAAAAATTAGTATTTAATATAATAAAAATAACTTAAAATAATAATATATTTAAATATTAAAATTAATAAGATAGTTTATTAAAATAAAAGTCTTTTTTTAAATTTAAAAGATTTATTTTATTATATAAAAGTATTTTTAAACTAAAAAAAGACTTTTATAAAATAATTAAAAATAATTACTATTAAAAAAACACTTATTATTATTATTTTTTAATAAATATCAATATAGTTATAGATTTAAACTTATAAAATAAAATTATATTTAACATAGTAAATATATTTAAATTTATATAATTATTAAGTAAAATAACTAATATTTTTAAAATATAATAAGTATATAGCTGAAAATAGTATAATTTTAATTATTTTAGTTTTTTAACTTTTTAAAAGATTAACTAGTAAAATTTAGGCTTAAAAGCTTTATATTTTTTTAAATTTATTTTAAATAATGTTAGCTATTAATAAATATATTATAACTATTTATATTATAATATATAATATATTTGTAATTTAGTTTTATACTTATTTAAATATTTATACTTTAGTAGTAGTAATATTATATAAAATAATAATAAAGCTTAATAATTTATTATATTAAGTTTATTAATAAAAGCTATATATTTCTATTTTTAAAGTCTGCTTTAAATTTTTATTTTAGTAATATTGGTTATATTTTTTCCAATATAAATAAACAGTTTAATATTTAGTAGTAATAATAGTATAGTTAGCAATTAAACTATATAGTTTTATTTAATAGTTTTTAATTAGTAGTTTTAACTAAGTTAAATTAAATATTATTCCAAGTTTTAAAAATAGTTTAAAGCTTAATAAATATATATTATATATTTTATAGCTATATAGAAAATGTTAGAAATATAGTAACTGACTAGTAGTATTATACTATTAAGTAATAATTTTATTTTAGCTTAATAAATTTAAAAAAATATATATTTACTAGTATTTTAATATCTAAATATTAAAGTTTATAATATACTTTTCCTAAAATTAATATAAATATTTTTTATAGCAATAACAAATATTTATTATAAAATTTCTAAAAAATAGTTTGTAGTTCTAATGTAAAAAATTTTATAATATTGTTAACATTCCAAGCCAAAAAGTTTTTAAGGTACAGTATACTAAAATTATACTAAATTTTTTATTATTAACGCGAAAAAAAGGAAAAATTTTCAAAAATACAACTACGTCATTTTTCATTTTATGAATTTAGTGTATATTGCAAAAATTGTTTACTTTTACTTTTAATCGATTTGAGTTTTAAAATTTAAACTCAATTTTATATCAAATAAAGTGTAACAAAATACGCTAAAATTTAAGTCAAATTTAGATTTGTTATTAGGTAAACTATTTAAGTTCTAAATAATGTACGCAAATTTATATGATAAAACCAATTTATTTTTAATATGCTAGTAACCGATAAATATGATTAGACAATTATTTATACTAATTTTTGATTATTTTAATACTATTTTAAAATGACTAACTATTGCAAAGATTTTAATGTTTTTTTATGATTTTTAGTCGCTTAAATCAAGTGAATTTTTAAAAAAAACTTTTTTGTGTAAATATTAGAATGAATATAGAAGAGAAAATGTAATTTTTTTACTAGAATTTATCCTTAAAAATGAACTTTACTAAGTTATTATATAATTTTATTTGACAAAAACTTAAATACATTTTAATATTATAAGTAAAAATATTAGCAAAAACAAATTATAATGCGTAAAAATAGTAAAATATGTATATATTTATTTGGATATTAACCAGTAGACTATGTAAATAATTAGTAATGTATTCTCAAAAAATATAAATATAAAATGTTAAACATCAGAAATGACAAAATAATAAGGTAGCTTTGTCGGGTTCTACATAGTGATTGCAGACAAATGCCTCAATTGATCATCATAAAGTAATTAGTAAAAGAAACGAAAACTTACAATTAATATGTAGTATTAATATTATTGCTTAAAAAACGTAAATTGCAACGTTTTGAATATTAATTATTAAATTTGTGGGTTAATTTTTAGTAAATCTATTTAATTCGTTGATTTCATTGGAATCAACGCAATATATACTGAAAAATATATCGCTTATTTTTTTTACAACTGCGAATCAATTTCCAAGCTGCAATTAAATTTACTATTTAATTTATTCCATATTTATGAATAAAATTGTAAGATTGATAAATTTTACTGTACATTGAATATTAATATAAAGTTAATATAAAGTATAGTATGAAGAGATAAAAAAGCTTTTTTGTAATTAACGCTACTGTAATTAAAAAATATAGAATTCATCTGTACTATCAGTAAATAAATAAGGCTTAAAAATCAATTTTCTCGAAATTCAACTCTTTATTATAAATATAACTAAAAAACACAACTTTAAAAAACCAACGTATGAGAAAAATATAAAAATGAAAATAGGATTGATAACAAAGTGAATTCGAAACCAACAAATTTAACACAAGCAAATGCTTTAATTATCATAGATTATACTATATATTATTCAAAAGATCAAGAAAAACTGTAAGAAAACTCACTAAGATATCGGTAAAACAATAAAAGTTATATTTAAAAAGGTGTACTTTTTACTATTTAAATTAATTTTAACAAGCAATTTATATTATAATTATAAAGTCGAAAATACAGTTTAAAGAGATGAATATAGAAGAACGTTTGAACTTTAATAATAACTTAAGTTTGGAGTTAGTTAAAATGAAAAAATCCAATATCCAAAGTAATTGTCCTAGAGACAGTATAGTTAACTAATCTTTTTAAATAAATTTATACTTTATATAGTTAATTTTACAAGCACAAAATAATATAAATTTACTTTGAATAATTATCTTCTGGGTACTTAGAAAGATGAGAAAATGGAATATATATATTCCTTTTTTCTTTTATATACAAATTGATTTTTAAATGTAATTTTAATTTAAAACATTCTTTATATCTTTTTACTAATATTTATCTAACTTTCTTATTTATTAATCCTTATTTAAGCTATTAGTATTCTTTATTCTTTTTTTATTAATTTAGTAAAAATGGGTTAAGTATTTTTTATATTAAAATTAGAAATTTATAATAGTATACTTACAAATTATATAGTCTAGTATATATATAATATGATTAAAAAGTCACAAATTTCTAAAATTAGTATACATTTAGATTATAAATTATTTTAAATAGTAATATCTTTATTATAGTAAATATATAGAAAATATTATTATTATTATTTAAGTTGTATTAAAAATATTATTTAATAAACTTTTAAAACTGCAAATCAAACTTTAAATTAGATTTTTTTTTAGCTATGCTAGAATATTTGCTAGAAATTTTTAAGTAAAGCTTTAAATATTAAAATAATAAAAATAATAATAAAAGAAAAAGTAATAAAAGAAAAACAAGTTTTAATATTAATAATTTATTACTAATTTAAAAATTTTAGAAAAAAAATTATTAAGTATTATAAGAATTAAATTATAAAATCTAACTATATTACTATAATTTAAGTAAATAAAAAGATAGAAAAAAATAAAAAATAGAAAATTTTAAAATATATAACTAGAAAAAAAAACTATAAAATTATATTTATTTCATAATAATAATAATAATTTTAAATAACTAAATTAATTAAATCTTATAATATTATAAAATTATTTAGCTTAATTTAATTATATAAAATATTAAAAAAATCAAATAACTTTTATAAATGAGATAAAAATATAAAAATATTAATATTTACTTTTTTTTACAAAAATTTAATTAGCAAAATAATTTAATTTGTTTTAAATTTTAGCAAATTACTATTTTTAAAATTTTAAATTATTTAATACAAAAATAAAATAATATTAAAGCTATAATTTAAACTACTTTAATATTAAAATAAAAATAAACAGGTATTAAAAATAAAATATTAATTTTATATTATATTATATTTTTATTATAAATTAAACTAATAATAAATAATTATTAAAAATATAATAATTATATTAAATATATAATAATTATATTAAATATATAATAATTATATTAAATATATTATTTTTATATAAATAATAAAGCTTTTTGAAAATTTTTCATTTAAGTAACTTATTTTATACTAAATTTTTATTAGTTTTTTTTACTATTTGCACTATTTTAGCAAAATCTACTAACTGCTATCATAATTTACTAATACTAACTTTATTATTAACTTTGATATAAATATATATGAATAATATATATACCATTTATAATAAAAAATATATTAGAAAATAATACTTTAAGTAATTATTATAAGCTAATTAAAGCTTAAAATTAAATATTTAAAAATAAAAAAATATAATTAAGTAAAGTTAAAAACATTTGTAATAAAATTACTTATTAAATTAATTATTTATAATTTTTTTTATAAAATTAATAAATACTATAAATTTGAAAATATTATACTAATTGCTAGTATATATAAATAAATATAATAGTTAAAGCTAAATAAACTAAATAAACTAAATGCATATTTTGTTAATTCTTTTTTTAGTTAAAAATTATAAAATCAAATTTTAATTAAATAGATTTAATAAGCCAAAATAAATAGTATTATAAACTTTTTAATATCAATTTTGTTAAAAATAAGCTAAAGCTTATCTAAAATAATATACAAAAATATACTCAAAACCAAGCTAAACCAAAAAATTACAAACTGATTGAGATTCAATAAAGTATAAAGTAAAATGAAGTATGTTTGTTTAAGTATAAAATTTAATTTACTTATAAATATACAAATTTAAGGCTTACTTTCTATTTATTTAAAAATTTAGAAATCAAATCAAAAGGAGTTGAAATACATGTTATTCCAAGTATTAAACTTGTATTTTTGAAAAGCGTCTTTTTAAAGACATTGGTATGATTAAGAATAAATTAATAGTCTTATTTTTTAATTATACTTATAAGTGGTAAAAGAACCCAAAAACAAAAAAAATCATGTAGAAATAGATAAAAGGATTTAGGCGTATCTTAAAATGTGTAAAATAAAATGTAATATTAAAAACTAAGAGTTAAACACTACTTGCACATCTTTAAATTAGCTTAAACAGAGCAAAACATTTATTTTTTAATAAGCTCTGGGTGCTCTTTAGAAAATTCCAACCAGCTACCTTTATAGTTAAGTACACTAAAATGAATACAATTAGGATGGATACTAGAATTTAAACCTTACTTGTTATATCCTTGTTGCTTAGCTATAGTAGCAGCGTTGTTCGATCGAACACCCGATCTACAATGGAAGATAATAGGTCTATTATCCTCAAGCTTAGGTTTATCGAACCCGTAACGACTTTTAAATAAAGATTCAGGAAGTCGTAAAGCTAAATCAATATCTCCTACTGGGAGATGGTTGGAAGTTGGAATGTAGCCTTCTTGACGTTCAACTGCTTCACGTACATCGATTAAAATATAATCTAAAATATATATGTTATAATTTTTAAATTTTAAATTTATTACCATCAGAATTTTCTTTAATTTTTGGTAATAAATTTCTTAGTTCAATAATTTCAATCTCTACTGGATTTTGAGTTTGATTCTGATTTAAAAAATAAGGGGTTGTAGTTAATTTTCTATTAACTAAACATTGTACTGAATGTACAGAGTGCTGCTTAGGGATTAAGTATTGACTACGTTTAGTTATCTGTAAGCTTAAGGTACGCGAAAGTTGGTAGGTTGAACGTAGCTTGAACATCTTGTTAAATAAAAATTAATTTCTTAAAGCTCTCTAAAACTTTAAATTTACACCAGAAGAGATTGCGTCATTATTCGAAATTATTAGTCCAACAAAAAATCTTTAGTTAAGCATTTTGCTTTGAAATATATTCTATACTAATAAAAAACTAAGTTCCTACAAAAATTTGAAGTTCTTAAAAGCAAAACTAAAACTAAAGTACAATGACGTTCCCGAATTCAAGTCTTAAAAAAATTTATAGCACTTTGAAAGGAATAAGTTTAAGAAAATGATCCCCTTATCAGATTACAAGGTATATTTAGTTACCGACCGTTCTATAGGTGGCTATAGTCCTGAAGATGGAATTTCTTATTTTCTTGACGATATCAGTTCTGTATTAAGTTCGGGTGTAAAGATAATTCAACTACGTGAGAAGAATATATCAACCAGAGAATTTACGATTTTAGCTAACAGAGTGAAAGAATTAGTTAAAAAGCATAACGGATATTTGATAATAAATGACAATATTGATGTAGCTATAAAAGTAAAGGCTGATGGCGTACACGTAGGTCAAGAAGATAAACCTTTAGCGGAAGTATTAAAATTAATTAGAGGACATAAAATGGCAGTAGGTGTATCGGTATCCACACCTGAGGAAGCTATGGAAGCAGTTAAAGGTGGAGCTACTTATTTAGGTGTAGGACCAGTTTACCCAACATCCACCAAAATTTTAACTAAGTCAATTATTGGTCTAGAAGGAGTAAAAGAGATTTTAAAAGTTGTTCCTTTGTTTTTCCCAATAGTTTGCATAGGTGGTATAAACTCGACAAATTTGGAAGAGGTGATTGAAAAAACTAAGACAGAACGTAGAATTTCGGGAGTTGTAGTAGTTTCGGCGATCATGAGTGCTGAAAATAAAAGAGATGCGGTAGATAAGTTGCTTAAAATCATTAATAGTAAGTTTGAAGAAGGTCGGTTTGACGTTGCAAAAGTCTTAAATCATCTCCAACAACTACAGATTAAGAAGCCAGTAGTGCATCATCTAACCAACCTGGTAGCAATAAATGACAATGCTAATGTAACATTAGCTTTTGGCGGGTCTCCTATTATGGCACCTGCTTCTGAGGAAGTGGAGGCTATTACTAAGATCTCGAATTCCTTATTAATTAACATTGGAACTTTAAATTTACAGCTGGTGGATGTTATGGTTGAAGCTGGTAAATATAGTATTCTATTTTACATTTCCTTTAACTTTCTTTAATTTAGGTAAGCTTTCCAATTTAAAAGGCAACCCAGTTATATTAGATCCAGTAGGCGTAGGGGCAAGCCCTTTACGCTTTGAAAGTTGCTTACGTCTACTTGAAAATATCAAGTTTACTGCTATCAAAGGGAACCGAGGAGAAATTTGTAAGTTAGCTCAAATCGAAGCTACATCCCGTGGAGTAGATTCTGTAGATGATGGTAGTTTATCTTTCCAGCAGGCTGTACAACCTGCTTTACTCGTCGCACAAAAATACAGCACTACTGTGGTTATGACTGGTGAAACTGATTTCATTGTTGATAGGGAGAAAGTCTACACTATAAATAATGGTCATAAACTTATGAGTGAAATCACAGCTTCTGGATGTATGTTAGGATCGCTGTTAGCTACATCTCTAGGTAAATTTTTTTACCTCTAATTTCCAACATTACCTAACCTTTATTCATTTTAGCCATGAAGACTCCAAATGAAAATGAGGTTCATGATGTGGGTACCGCTTGTTTAACAGCATTACTTGTATTTACAGTTAGTGGGGAGCTGGCAGCTTCCCAAAGCTCCGGTCCAGGTACTTTTAAGCCTTTACTTATCGATCATGTATATAAATTTTCCTCAAACTGGAATTTTAAAGGAAGAAAAGTGCATCCTATACAACAACTTTATAAAGTTATTACAACAGATACTACTAGAGTATAATTAAAAGTTTAAAAGCTTTACTTTAAAAATTTAAAGCTAAATAATTCTTTTAAATAATTTAAAAAGAATTATAATATTAATTATAATTATATACTTTAAATTATAAGTATAAACTAATTTATATTTTATATTTATTAATTTACTAAAATTTTGATTACTATATTTAAAAAATATATAAATTTAATTATACCTTTAGATTATATCTATATTTTTTAAAGTATATTTGCTAACTTAAACATAAATATAATTTAATAGTATAACTACACTTATAGTTTTTATTATTTATATAGTTAGTAAAAGTTAATTATATAAAAGAGGTTTAAACTTAATTATATTAAATTAATAAAAATGTAATTTTATTTTAACTTTATTAATATATATATTAAAATTAAGCTAATTTTATTAACTTTATTTTTTTTAAATAAGCAATTTTTAAATAGCTAATTAATTAACTAATTATTTTACTTAATTTTATAAATAAATTAATTTATTATTTTAAATTAAAATATACTAGTATAGTAGTATTTATAATATTATATTTAACTTTAAATAAGTAGAAATTAAGTTTAAAAAAATAAACAAAAAGATACTAAAACTTAAACTGTTAAATTAAATAAAATAACTAATTTATTTTTACTATACAAACTAACTATATATATATTAAAAATAAAAATAAAAAACAACTTAATATAAATATATATAATAAAAAGTACAATTTTTCTACTTTTAATAATAAAGTTTATTCAAAAATATAGTAAAAGGGTAGTAATTAAAACAAGCTAAAAATTTAAATTAATTAAGTTAAAGTTACAATATTTATTAAATTTAATTTCTAAGCTTTTATAAAAAGTTTTTTATTAAATAGGATAAATTAAACTGTTTAATATATACATATAAATTTTAAATATTTAAGTTGGTCAGATCTTAAGCTTTGAGATTTTTAAAGGTAACAATTGTATAGGAAGGTAGTAACTGTTTTAAAATCAAAACAGGCAAATAATTGTACTTCAATTTCTAATTAATATTAAAATTTTAAATAGAAAGTATAGGCATTTTATCTAACAGATATTATCTTAAAATTTAAATTGTATCAACTTTAATAAAAGTTTATATACTCACCATAAAACTAATCAATAGAAATATAAATAATGAATAAATTTAGATAAAAAGATGCTAGTCTTTAATAGCTTTTTATCTAGAATTTAGAATTACAATCTTTTACTCCCAAGCTTTAATAAAGTAGTTAAGTCGGAGGTACAACAGTTGAAGGTGTTCTTTAACCTAAAAAATGTCAATCAAAAATTTTGGTTATAAAAGTTTCTATTTACTTGGGTTCGTTCCAAGTTTGCCGCTTTGGTATCCACTAAAAACACAAACTTAGAAAATGCAGTTCAAACTCAAACTTACCGATTTTATCGTGGACGTACTGTAACAAAGTTGATAAGATTTTAACTCGTGACTAAATCAATAAAAAATCAGCCGAAATTTTAAAAAAACAGTAAAGTTACCCGATGCTCTATAGTCAGTAAACTGGGGTGTAGGGTGAGATCGATCAGTTGAACTTTGTACAGCAACCAGGGTAGACTATCGTTAGCTACGACGAGCTGAGAATTCCTATAAATCGACTCCAACTTCCAAGTAGCTGGATTCGTTGTACCCTCTTTCCTACCACCTTTAGGATCTTTTTTATCGGTAGAACCGTTTTCAGCTTTGGTATTGACTTTTGTTTTTTTGAGGTAAGGATCGTCCAACTTGATAGGGAAAGGGACTTTGGGTAGTAGGGTAGTGTAGAGGAACTGAAACCCGGTGTAAGGTGCATCCTATTAGAAATTAATTAATGCTACACGGGTACGCTAAAAAAGTTACCGGGGTATCGGAAAGGTGTAGAAGCTGAGAATCGGTAACTTCAAGGCTAGTATTGTTAAATTCGATAATTAGGTTTAAAAAGTGGTTGGCTAGCCGTGACTTGAACTCGATCAAAACTCTAGAGTATCTCTCGTCGGGATACCGGAACCGTTGAGTAGGAATGTGAGTTACTAGTAAAATTTGAGCCTGGATTATTTTTTCAAAGCCTTCTTTTTTATCCTCAGGATCAATTTTGACGAAGTGGTTGACAAGTAAGTTAAAAAGTTTCTCAACCTCACTAATCCCGATACGTACTAAAGTATAAAACGCAGTTACAAAGGTCTCGGTTATATGGGTAGTGAAAGGGGTAAGGCGGTAATCCATCAACATGAGTAGAGTAAGCTGGCATAACACTAAAATCGAATCCACTTTATTATCCAACTTCCTGAAAAGAAAAGGAATAAACAAAATAAAATTGCAAATAAAATTGAATTACCTTAATTTCAACAACTCAGTTAAGAAATTAACTATATGGGGAAGGTTGTAAGGCAAGTCGATTTCCTCATCTAATTCTTCGGTAAATTTAACTAAGTTTAGGATTTTAGTCGGTTCGTTCGAAGGTGTAGAGTTGTTATTAATTAAAAGGTCGGTTGTAGCGATATCACTCAACTTGAAGAAATAGTCGAAAATCGTATCTAAACTAACTTCTATAGCTCCTGGTTCGTTTATCGTATATAAAAGTTGCGTAAAATGAACAGGTGTTAGATGGTTTGACTCGTTTAAACAAGCTTCCAAGATGGCTTTAAATTCAACAGTGATCGGCTGCTGAGGAATTGAAATAGGTATAGGAAAGAAGCTGGTTTTCTTACTTTCACTATTAGAGAGATCTAAATCCTCTTTCAAGAATTGGAAACTTAACGTTCGTTGGTTGTACTGGGCATCTTTAACAATCTATATATAGAAATATAGTTAGCGTTAAAGGATTATTTAAAATTTTTTACTTCGGTAATCCTTCGTTTCATAGTACTGGTACATTCCTTATTATCGTTACCTTTGTTAACAAACAAATCAGTTTTATTAACTATAGTATCGATACTATAATCGCCGTCAACCTTATTTTCCAAGTCCTAGAAAATTAAACATTCCAATTAAAAAACCGATTTTTTTTCTCATTAGATAAAAAATAGATATATACTTTAATCAAAGCTTCTAAAGTTTCCGAATCGATCGTAGTTGCTTTACTCTTCTTCTTCTCATTAATAATTTTATTGAAAGTGTGAGTAAGCTTAGGTCCATCTGTAGCTTCCGGTTCCTCTTTCTTTTTACTTTTTTTATTGCTTTTAGGTTTACTAGGGGTACTTTTAGAGTCGGCACGTTCTTCTAACTTCAACATCTTATCCATAGCCAACCTATTTAAAAAATAAGTAGAATTTAAATTTATTATTTCACTTTTGTTTCTCTAAAGCTTTACTTATTAAGTTATTATTTTCATTATCTTCAAACTAGAAATAAAAAATTAATTTATAAAAAGTTTGAACGGTATGTCTTTTTACTATATCTTCCTGGTCGAAACTAGCTAATAGAGATTCTACTCTTTTCACCAGTTTATTACTGTTGGGAGCAACCCGAGGAGGTTTCTAAACCATTATTTAAATAAGTATTTTATTTAGAAAGCTTACATCAAATAAATCTTTTTTAAAACTATCTGGATTAGCCAACTTTTTCTTAGGTTGCGTTTGTAAATTATGAGAAAATGAATCAGTTTCTTTTGTACCAGGGTGGTTGTTTTCGTTTGCTTTATTAATACTAAAATTTTTAGAAAATAAAATTTATATTTTATCTCATTAATTTAAATTTACTTTTCTTTTCGATTCCCATTTTTTATAGATTTATTAATATTTTTTCGAATACTAGTATCGGAAAGTTTCTCTTTACTAATAACATAATTAATTTATCGGTTCCAAACGATAAAAATTAGTACTTGTTAAGTCGACTACTACGACGAGTTTGTCTCTGTTCCATCAAATTATTAATAATATATTTTAATATTAAATCGTTGATAAATTGTAAATTTAAATTGAGTTGAATTAAAAAAAGTAAAGTTGTTTGTTTTAAATCTAAGGTAAATTCTTAAAAACTTTAAATTTGAATCGAAATAGTCCAAGAGTTTATTTGGATCAAAATGTTTCAGACAAGATAAAAGGATTGTAAAGCTCAATGACAATCTTATTTAACTAGAAAAATATTCAAACTTTATTTAGATAGATAGGTTAACACTATGAAAGTATATTGTATTAATATAGCGATATTAGAGAAATGATATTAAACAAAGGGGTACCTGTATATACAGAATATTTTTATAAATGTATAGCGACTTGAAATAAAAATAATTATGTTGAAATGTTAAAAATTGAAATATATTTATATAACTTTCGTTTATTAATATTAAAAAAAATATTTATAATAACTAATTAAATAGATAATTGATTTTATATATATATTTAAAAAAAGCTACAACAAATGAAAGTAAAGCACGAAATAAAATGGTATATTGTAATACGCTACAAAATTTACTTCTTATAAAGAAGTATTTAAATTTTAAATGAATTTTTTAAACCTTATTAAATCAAAACCAACTTACAACTTTAGTTAAGCCATTCAATAAGGAGAAACGTATCTAAGGAGATATTAAGTGCGGAGGGTGGAGAGGCTGTAGAACTAGGCGGAAGACTGCTGTTCTCAAGTATTAACTTAAGATAAGCGATCAAGTTTATCCTAAAAAAATAAGTTATTAAATAAGTAGAGAACGTTAAAAATATACCAAAGCACGGACACCTTGTTCCTCCCAATCCGCTTTAGAAATCCAAGCGGAAGGTTTATCCTCCATAACCTTAGCTAATACAGCACCACCCTGGAATACCATATGTTTACGGTGGGGTGGGTCGTCGATACGGATCTTAAAGTTCTAAATATTTAAAAAGTAACGAAAACCAAACTTAACAAAAAATTTAACACATTTCAACTTACACTTAATCTATCGACATCACCGTTCAGAACTTTGGTTAAGTAGATTTGCTTGACCTCCTTCTCAAGTCTACCTGGGAAACCGGGATACATGGAAGAACCACCCGAAAGTACTATGTTCTTGAACAGAGCGGCACGGGTATCGATATCGGCATCCTGAATGCAGTTGAACAAAAGTTCAGCTACACCAGGTGATTCTACGTCGACGAGTTCTGGTTGGAACAGACATTCAGGTGCTTGGAATCGTTCGGAACCTACTTTGATAACCCTACCGTCCGGTAACTAAAAGAGTTAGTGAAAAATACAAAAAATTAGTTATAAAATTCAGTAAAATAATAAAGTTTACGGTATAGTTTTCCATAAGTACAGTAGTCTCGTTAGCTAACTTCTTATCCATTTCCAAGTCGTAACTGACATAACACAACTTCTCCTTAATCTGACGTACGGTCTCGAAGTCAGCACTTCTATTAAAGGCATAACCACGCAACTGTAATAACTCGATCAAATAACGAGTTACATCCCTACCGGCTACATCTAACCTTCTCGTTAGGTGGGGTAGGGAGAATCCTTCGTAAACTGGGATGATATGAGTTACACCATCACCAGAATCTACTACTACACCCGAAAGCAAACCTATAGGAAGCAAAAAAGTAAATTTATAGGTAGATACATAAAAAATGTTTTTACCTTGGGCGTATAAAGTTAATACGGCTTGGATAGCTATGTAGAACCCATCGAATCCATAGGTTTCTAACATAGCTTCAGCCATCTTCTGTCGATTAGCTTTGGGGTTCATAGGTGGTTCGGTTAGCAAGATCTTATATCCATCCTTAGGGTCGATTTGAAACTTCTCTTTAAAGGTATAGTCCCATAAATGATACATATCCTCCCAGTTACGCACTATTCCATTCTCTAATGGGTAACTCAGTTGTAATGAAGCTCGATGTTCGGCTGCTTCACTTCCTACCATAATATCTTTTAATTGAAAGTCTGAACCTCCTTCTTCAGCTCGTAACATAGGTCGTCCCACCATAGATGGGAATACATGATCTGGAAAATTGGAACCGGCATAACCAATCTTTGCAAACTAAAAATTTGGAAACGAAGGTTAAATTTGGATGATTATATGGTTTTGTTTGGATTTTTTTTACTTACACCGGTACCGTTATCTACTACTAATACTTTCGATGCCATACTTTATATTTTAGGATTCTCTTCTCTTCTCTTCTCTTCCCAATTTATACTTTCAAGTTAACTGTTGGTTTTTCGGAACTGTTCTTTTCCTTGAACTGGATTTCGTAGTCAAGATTCTTGGTTTATTTGTCATTTTAACCTTAAAATTTTAAAATTTAAATGAGTTTGAAGTATCTGCATATTCACCTTTAAACTATCAATAAAGTTCTACTTTACTAGTTTACCATTGGCTAAAATTTGGATTTAAAAAGTTAAGTTTTGCATTTCCAGATAGAACCTAAATCTCGGAAAAATTTTAAATAATGCCAACAATTGCACTAACAAAATAAATTTAACCCACATCCTGTTTAATAAAATTTATTTAAAACTACAGAAAACGATACTAATTTCATAAACTTTATCAGATTCAGGTTTTGACGGATTTTTTAAATTGGTATCTAATAACTTTAGTGTTACTCATTTAAATACGTTAAACTGAGAGGAAGCTTACTCCACGATTGTTGCTTTTAATTATCAATAAGCATCTAATTACAAGCTCATAGCGTACATTTATATGTCCTAAACTAAATATATTTTTAATACTTGAAAAAAATTAATTGAATTGTAAACATAATTTCTTTATGTTAGTATAGTTTCTAATTAGGTTTATAGGATTATAAACTATCGAACACTTTCGTTACAGCAGTAATTAATTCTACCGAAGTAATGCACCTTGTTCGCCAAGTAACAAACCTATATCATTTTAAACTATTATAGTACACCTGCTTTTTTTTATCTTTAAAAATAAGTAATTGGAAGTTACTGTCACCAACAATTACTAATAGCACTTAAATATAAGATTTTGTCAACGTTTATCAAGTTGAAATTCTGATTGGTATAATCAAAAATATCTGTTCGCCAAATAAATGGTACAACTCAAAGTACAACGAAGTTAATATTAAGTAGACTAAGTATACCGTGACTTTAAAAAACTTGTTTGAATAATACGATATGTGTATTACCCTTATTGTATATCATTTCCATACTTTTCATGATTGTTAAACATCGGCTAGTATATTAATGTACTCCTGTTAGAAAGAGTTGATTTTTTAAACAAAATAGAACATGTAAGATGAACACATCATGTATTATTCTTTATTTAAATTGAAATAAGCTGTTGATAAATCAACTTATCATCTGTCCTATGTATTAACTGGTATCGTATATGCTATAAAACTTAAATTTAATATAGCATTATAACGAGCTAAACCAGAAATATAAACTACAATAGTCAACTTTCAATCCTACTGTTAATAGCGGTATTAATAGTTGCTAAATCTCAATAAATTAACATGGGTATAACGATATCACTGACTAGAGTAATAGAATGATACAAAAAGCACCCTCTTTTAAGTAAAACTTTATAGTCTAGGGAAAGAGAGCTTTCATTTCTGAGGTAATATGCTGGTCATCCCAAATAGCATTATAGCAACTACATACCAAAACAAAACTTAAGTTTTGAAACAGCGTCAAAATCTTTTCGAATTGGATACTACCATAGCCAGTATTAGATACATGGTATCAAGTTGGTTAATCTACCGTAAGAACAACACATTTATTAAAAATACTACCTGCTGCACTTAAACATAGTGTCAGTTTAACTAGCAATATTTATGATAACCAGGAGGGTACTCTGTACATCGTAATTGATTAAAGTACTATTAACATCAACTGAGCCTCTTCTCCTAGTAAATATTTGTTATATCTAGTGCATAAAATGAAAGTTATAAAATACTTGTTTGTCAGATGTAGTTTTACAAAAAGGCAGGAATTAATAGTAGTATTAATTCAATTTTACGTACTGTATAATGTGATCTTGAAGTCATTATTTTTCACAAATGGTGGTAAACTGTTTTTAATTAGTGAAGCATCTTTAGATGTCAACTTTACTACATGATATTCTTCTAAGTATTATATCGGAATTTTAATTTTTAATTATTAAAATTTAAAAAATTGTAAAATATTAAAATTTAACTTATTAACTTTTTTTAAAATAATAAGTAATTTAAATGCTTTATTTATTAAAAATACATAAAGTATAGAATAAAAAAATAAAATAGGCTTAGAAAGATTTGGAAGTAGAACATTACTTATAAATTAGTAATTACTAAAGGCTATTAAACTTTTTTTACCTGCAATTATTATTGGTATAAAT
The DNA here is from genome assembly GCA_037055185.1 of Capillidium rhysosporum. Classification (NCBI taxonomy): domain Eukaryota; kingdom Fungi; phylum Entomophthoromycota; class Entomophthoromycetes; order Entomophthorales; family Capillidiaceae; genus Capillidium; species Capillidium rhysosporum. The sequence continues at coordinate 41,885 of JAWQFY010000068.1, forward strand.
ATAGCTGTAATTTATTAGTATTATTTACCTTAATAGCTTAATATTATAAAATATAAAAAATATATAATCCTTAAATTTAAAGTATTTTAAAAGTATAGTTTTTATTAATATAGTATATTAGTTTTGAAGTATTTTATTTATTTATAATAAATTTAATGTTTTATTATGTTTTATTAAAGTAAGTATTATAAGTGTTAATATAATGATTTATTAAATAAAAAATATTTTTTTAGTATATTATTTTTAGCTTATAGTACATTACAATATTATAATACTTAATTAAATTATATTTATTTTTTACTATTTTAATTTTTTAGTTTTATTTAGTTTATAATTTTACTTAATATTTAAAATAATAAATTACTTTAATTACTATAAATACTAAATTTAAAATTTTTATTGCTTAAATATATTAAAATATTATTTAAAAAAATTAGTAAAAAAAATTATATATATTTGCAAAAAGCTATTTTTAAAAACATTATTTACTTTTAAAAATTTTATATTAAAAAAATAATTTAAAAACTAATATAAAATTAATATATCTATTAAAACAATTAATATTTTAATATATAATTATATAAAAAATAAAAAATAAAACTTATTTTAATAGAAAACTAAGCCAATAGCTATGATAATAATAATAAATATATATTAAAATAATTAAAAAAGTAGCTTAATTTTTTATATATAATAAAATAAATTATATAATATTTTTTTAGCATTTAATACTATTTTTTAAAAATTATAATTATAAATTAAATAAATAAACTTATAATATATAATACTTTAAAGTTTAAAATTAGTAAAATAAAAGTATTAAATTATTTTTTAAATTATATATTATTTTAAATATAAATAAAATTAAATAGTTTTAATTTCACTTTAATATAATAAAGTATTATTAAATAAGTATAAAAAAATATAAATTAAAGATAAAATTTTTAAGCTAAAAATATATACTAATAGTTAAATAATAATATTTAAATATATATAATAAATTATATATGTAAATAAAAATTAAATAAGTATAATATCTTTATAACAATATTTTAAAATTAAAACCAATATATATTAATTTAATTAAAATAATAAATTTAGCTATATAATTAATTAAAGCACATTTAATTTAATAATTTCAAATTTAACTTTTAAATTTATAGTTAAATTTTATAAAAAATATAATAAATTTAAAAATAAAGCTTTAAGTATATAAAAAGCTATATTTAAAAAATATATAAAATAATTTTAATACTAATATTTCTAAAGTATTAGTGTAAAAATAAATATTTTCTTTAATAAATTTATTTTAAATTTGCTTAAAAAGCTTATTAAAAAACCTATTAAGCTATTTTAATATATAATTATATATTTTACTTATGGTTTTTATTTTTATATAGCTATAAATACTAATATATACATTTAATTTTATATATTAAGCTTTTTAACTAATTTTTTATAATAATAAAAATTAACTAAAAATCAAAATTTATAATTAGTATTTTATTTATTAAGCTAATTTTATTATATTAGTAATTTTTATTAGTTATATTAGTAGATAGCTAAATATATTTTAATTGTTTAGCTATTAAATATTATATTATATTTTAAAAAAGTAAATAAATTATAATGTTTTTTATGTTATAAAATGTAATATAATAATAATAATAATAAATATTATATTTATAAATATAAAAATATATAGGAATATAATATAAGCTTAAAATTTAAACTAAGTTATATTAATAATTTATTATATAAATTAGTAAAATTTAAGTTAAATAAGCTTTAAAAAAGTAAAAACATTCATTATAGTAGTAAATATATATTTATATAGATATATAACTGTATTTTATTTACATTTTATATAATAAAAGTAAATAAACAAAAACTAAAAAATAAATATTTTAGTTTTGATATAATAATAAATATTATGGTAAAAATTATTATTAATTAGATTTAAAGTAAATTTAAAATTTATTTAAAATATATTAAATAAGAAGTAGTCATATATTTATACAAATGTATAACTGCTTTTATATTAAAATAATAATAAACTACTATATCCAAATATAAATAGCAAAATAAGTATATATTTATAGTATGTTATACTAAATAGGTTTACTTTTTAGCTAGATTTTAAATATTTGTAGTTTCTTTAAATTATATTTCTTTTTATAACTTATATAGTTCAAATGGAAAGCATAAATTTCATTATATTTATCTATCTTATTATTCAGTCAAATGAGACTTGAATTTAGATAATGTTACATAAATGGAATAACCTTTATTGTTATTCAACTACTAAACCAATTTTTATATAGTCTTAAAAATTAGCTAAAATAGATACATATACAGTTAAACTAAATTTTAAAATATTCCAAAATGTAATATTTATTCACTAAATTAATTTTTAATTCCATACCGATTACAAATCCAATCTAATATAAAATGAATAGCTTTAAAATCATTAAGGAAATATATCCAAATTTAAAACTGATTTAAAATAAAAGAATTCATTCCATTTAAAAATAAAAAGCTAATAAATACTGTTTTATAAGCTTAGAGCTACCACGAAATCCTGGTTAGCTTCAACTTTAACTCCTTGAAATTTAAGTTTAAACTGGTCGGCAAAGTTGGATAGGAAGTTAAGATGTTGAGAGGTGTTGGGAGAGGTAGCAGCCTGAAACTTGTTCAAAATATGTTCTACGTCCTTATCTTGGTTATCAGGTAGTGTATAGAGTTGACTTAACCTTTTATTAGCTGGGCTCTCTTTCCCCAAATTTAACTTTTCACTTTTCTGTAGTTGTTCCCTATATAAAAATAAAAATAAAAACTTGTTAAAACTCAATTTCGAAAGATAGTTAAAATAAAAAGCTCAGTACCTGTATTCGGAAGCTTGTTGGTCTCCGTTACTTTTATTTAAATTTTCGGTAAGTATTTTAGCTCTCGATATATCAATCAGATTACTAAAAATTGAACACAATTTAGTTAACTAAATTTGAAAGCAAACTTTACTCGGAAGTCCTCATAACTATTTCATTTAAAGTTTCGTTCTCTTTAGCTAAAATCTCCTGGAAGTACAGTTTATTGTCTAATAGTTGGTTACTGGTTGGTGGTTGAGTTATAGTAGGTGGTGCAAGCAACGAAGTTGTTTCATTTACCTAATTAAATTTTCAAAAAAGTAAAAGTGAAAATTTAGTAACGAAATAATTTCCATTTGAAAATTCTAATTTACTTCAGGTTCGGTATTTTTACTACAACAGCCGCCCATATTGTTATATTATTATTGTTTTATTTGAAATTAGGTAACTAAAAAGTAGTTGTTAGTTCGATTGAAATTTCAACTCGATTAGGGATAAAATGATAACTTTCTAATTCTGTATTCGAAATAATAAACTAACCCAATTTTGATTTCAAACGACTAATTGGTCAGCCTTTTTTAAGCACTTAGGCTTTTATTTTTGACTTTAAATTCGCATAATATAAAATATTGTTTCGTAATAACGTGGAAAAATAGTATTTATAGGATGTTTAGTACCAGAAAGGATTAAAAAAGGCTAAAATGAATCCAATGCAATAGTTCTATTAATATCATCTACATCAATTTCTAATTTTTAGAAATTTATTACGTAAAATAAGAATATTGTAGATCTTTAACTTTAACAACTGAGATTTAAAATCAAAAATAAACAACTATTTATGACATAAAAGTAACGGTTTTAAACTAAATCGGTGAAAAAGTGATGTAAAATTGATGTTTAATTCTGTCAGGGTAATGCTTTATTACCTAACTTTGTACAGTGAGGGGTTGAGTCTTCCTTGTAGTGGAGTGGTGAATCAACCAACTTTTTTATTCTTTGGAGATCGAAAAGCCCATCAACTACGAACAACTTCAAATATTAAAACCTTCAGCTACTGCTGTGATTTTACATCATTTATGCTAAGAAAAATAAATTTGAAAGTTGTATGGAATTAAAAAACTATTTATTTACGAAGAAAAGAATGTTTTTAATAATTAATATTTATTCATTAACTTATGTTCGGTTGTAGCTAGATTAGAATTTGAAATCATTTAAAACTTGGAACGAGTAGGAAAAAGTTAATTCTTTTAAAATTTAAAAAGTTGATTTCAAAAAACTTGGATGCCAGCACCCAAAGCATGTGGAAATCCGAAATATTATAGCGTAATAGAAAGTTGATACAAGAAAACTCTGGATCGAGAATATAACTATCGCTTCACGTTAATAAAAGTTTATTTTATTTATCTGCACTCCAATTCATCCCTAAATTATTTAAAATTTGGCTTAGATTCTTAAAACTACTCTTTCAAGTTAACAATCGCAATTAAAAAGTTTATCTGATGTAGAGCCTAACTTGTTGCGAAGTTGGTTAAGAAGTTAAGCAGCATAGGTAACATTTTAAAAAAGATTCCTTTAAAGCTGATGTAAATAAGTTGAATCTAATATTTTGATTGAACCTGAAGAAATAGAAACCTCGCAGCTACCATGAATATAACAATATCAGGTAAGCTAAAAAGTAAATTCTAAATCAATCCAATAAAAAATTAGTAAACCCATCAATTTCACAAATGTTAAATCCTACATTCTTATAACTCACCACCATTTCTATTATAATAATAACCACATTTACAACAAAACAAACTAGATCGAGTAAAATAAATGAACTTAAACCCAAATAAACCAAAAATTACATACCCAAACTTCGATCCAGTGGATTGTCATCCTAATCGGTTTGTTGAAGTTAACCACACGTTTAAATGAACTTCATTTCTCAATCAAATAAATAATCGAAATAAATCAATCAGAGCATAACAAATATTACTCTGATTTTAGCTCGGTAGGTACGCTATTGAAATACGAATTGGTATTTAAGGCACATCAACCTATCTGTTACGGGTTGATGGAGTCTAGTAGAAATTTAACAACCCAATTTATCGAAGTTAACAACTAATTATAACTACAGGACAATATGATGTAAGTTACTTGAAATTTAATTTCAAATTCGAAACCTTAGCTACCCATGTTACGACTTGGAAGCAACAGTTCCTACGAGCCAATCTGTCTTTCAATACCACCGTAGAATTGGATTAGGGTAGTTTCCAAATAGTGAGCTTTTGATGAATTATCGTAATTACTTATCTCAAAAACTCAGTCAACTGAATATGTTATATAAAACTGGACTATTGCCAGCTGACGATTTTTTATGGGTTTCTAAAGGTGCAGGCAGCCAGGGAGATGCAGAGGAGATCATACTAAATTATATTATCGACAGAAAGACTGATTTAGCATTTTTGGATTTTATCAAAGAAAGGGGCTATTACAAACATAAGTATTTTTATATCTATTCGAAGCTATCCCTTGCAACAACCTTATATGATTTAAATTACTGACCGATACTTATTGAGCTGCACTAGCCCAGCTTACTATATAAATTCAATTTTTGTTTTGATCCACTACCCATTCCATTCGAACTACTCATTTTTTGAAAACTGGTACTTAAAAATTTAGATGAAAGTTTCAAGTAATGGTTCCTTTTGCTTTTTGTAAAGTTTACATCTCTATTACTTCTTTCAGAATAAAGATCTGTTACGTATTATAACTTTGCTCTAGAAAGATTAACTAATTATTACTATAATAGCTCCTGGAGGGATGACCTTATTAATAATAGGTATATAACCTACACGATTTTTGAACATTTTAATAATAAAAAGATTAAATTGAAAGCAAGGGTATCTTTAGGAAGATTTTTTATTAATAAATCCCCTACTCATAAATAATATACCCTTTATCTTTTTAAATTTTTACTAAAGTATTTTTAAGCTTGGTCGGTGTTTTTAAAAAGTGGTTAAAAGAATTAATAGTTTTCATTTAATTACTCTATAATTTAAATATTTAGTTCTATTTTGAAACTTCGATTAAAAGTTCATCATCGCTACTATCCTCATCACTTTGACTTTTTTCATCTTCATCTTCGGAAGTTGTTTCGTCATCATGATCAGAGTCAGTAATTTCATCATCAGTATTCAAATCCAACTCCTTTAACTCTTTAGGAGGGTTATCAACGAGGTACTCTAACTTTGTTAAATCCCATTCGAATCCTAATTTGTCGAACTTCACTTCCAGCTTCTGCATCTGTTTGTAAATTGAACCTAAAATTTCATCCCTACAAAAGCAATTTAAATTAACAAAACTAGCAAAAAAGACTTACTTTGCATCCGATTGCAGCCAGATACAATAATCCTGCAGCAGAATATCAGCATAGATGTAATGGTGGGTATGGTTTTTAAACAACCGAGTTGTATAAAGTAGTAGTTTCAAAACTGATCTCCTACCTCCCTCCAGTATACTTGAACAATCTTGGATAACCGATCGAATTAATTTAGAAGCTCGGTACAGCGGGAAGGTGACAGCTCTTCTTATGAAAGCAGTCAGAACATCCTGTAAATTATCAAATCTCTACTCATCAAAAACACGTTAAAAAACTATCTTAAAAATAAATTAACTTACATCTAAAGTAGCCATAGCCGGTGATAATTTACCAATAGTCCAAGTGGATTCAACGTTGGATTCACCCAAGTTTACACGTAAGTCGTAACAGGTAGCCAACATAATATCTATTAAAGTTAAGTAGACATGACGAGCTTCTGTTATCGAAATTAGGAACTCTTTTTTGGGAAAGTTGCGCATCTGATCTTGTTCTATAGAATTGAAGGAATCGGAATAAAGGTCGGTTTCGTGTATCAAAAAATCAAAATCAAGTATCTGTTGAAACGGTTCTTCCTTTTCATCCCTATAATCTACCCTAAAAATAAAAATTGATATAAATTATTAAAATTAAAATAAATTTTTTACATATAAGCTTCGGGATCGAATTGATTATTTTCATCTTCGATACGTAATTGTTTTCGCTTTTCGAAGTTGATAGTTTCAGGATTAGTGAACAACAATATTTCGTTGGTTTGGTATTGACTTAAACTTAGCTCACCTTTATAATTAAAATTGAACCCGTACCCAAATCTTTCTAAACCTAAAGTTTCTATTTCAGATGAATTTTGTTTTGGTAGTTGTTGTGGAAGTGACCAATCGAATTCTTCATCCTGTAAACTTAAATTTTCGACTTGCTGGATCAAATTTTCAGTATCTAATGTCGTATTATTATCCAACACTTCGATCAAATTTTTCGTTTTAGGTTTAGTATCCTTTTTGGTATCGGTTAACAACTTTGTTAGTAAATCTAAATCTTCGAAATGTTGACCTTCAACAAGTTTTGTAACTTTTATAGAAAACTGACCTTTTTCTATATCGTATTTTGCTACACTTGTCTCATCTTCAACTACTGGATGTGGGAAATGTAAGCGTAAGAAGTAAGGTTGTACATAAAACCTAAACTCTAAATCTTCTACTAATATATCTACTTCTTTAAATTTTACATACGGAGTATCTACTGCTATATACAGATGGGTACTGTCTTGGGTTATATTGAAGTTTGGGGTTAACATCTCTTTATCTCCTACTTATTCACTTTTATTTTCTTTTTGATGATATAAATTTTTTAATTTGAAAAGTTTTTTGAATTAAATTTACTACCAATTTTTTTAAAGATTTTTACTTGTGAAAAATTAGCTTAGTTTTTTGCATGAAAAACAATTACCATTAAATAACGAATTCTAAGTTGAAAACTAGTCCAAAAGTCAAATAAACTCCTCCAAATAACGGTAGTACTAATATCAACCAATTTTTTCCTGGGAGAATTGTGCTTGTAAAATAAACTAAACAAATGATAATTTACCAATTCTAAAATTTGAGTTTGATTACAACTAAATTTTATGGGAAAACTGAAACTCCGAAATACAATTTCTATACAAAATAAAAAGGTTAAAAGTTTTGATTTTCGTATCAAGGTTACCAAATTTGCAAGACTAAGAGTTTTTTTATTTGGAAGTGTTTGGATACATCGGCAATAATAATAAAAGTGAAAAGAACAGAAAAGATATAAAGCCTGTTTATAAATTAGATTAAGAAGTTTGGAAAATATAATAATATAATACAATATGGCTACCATGATGGAGGATTTGATCCCTTTAGTCAATAAATTACAGGATGTCTTCAATACGATAGGTAACGACACTTTAGATTTACCACAGATAGTTGTAGTAGGGTAAGTTCCACTTTTCAATTTATATGAAATAACATTTTCAAATTATTTTTTATCAGTTCCCAATCTAGTGGTAAATCCTCAGTTTTGGAGAACTTGGTAGGCAAAGATTTTTTACCCAGGGGTAACGGTATCGTCACTAGACGTCCCTTAGTACTACAGTTAGTTAACTTAAGGGAACATGCCGACCCTGATCTTACTGAAAGAGCTATCTTTTTACATAATCCTGGCAAAACTTTTACCGATTTTATTGAAGTGAGAAAGGAAATTGAGGAAGAGACCGCTAGAGAAGCTGGCGAAAATAAAGGCATATCCAGAGCTCCTATCCATTTGAAAATTTTCTCTCCTCATGTGCTTAACTTAACAGTCGTAGATTTACCTGGTTTGACTAAGGTACCGTCTTTTTATGTAAATTAGTAATTAATTAATTTGGCTTTTTATTATAGATTCCGATTGGTAAAGTATATATAATTTAGAGTTGTAGTTAAAATTTTAATTTAATTATCAAGGCGACCAACCTAGCGATATTGAAAAACAAACTAAGGCATTGATTTTGGACTATATTTCAAAACCTAATAGGTAAATCCGTTATTTTATTTTATTTATTTATCCTACTTTCAGTATAATTCTTGCTGTATCCCCAGCCAACGTTGATTTAGTTAATTCGGAATCGTTGAAATTAGCTAAAGAGATCGATGTAGAAGGTGCCCGATAACTTTTACGTTTCTATAACCCATTTATTTCAAATAGGACGTCGTACGATCGGTGTGATTACTAAAATAGATCTAATGGATGCAGGCACCAACGCCTTAGACATTTTGACCGGTAGGGTATTAGCTCTAAAACTCGGATTTATTGGTGTAGTCAATCGATCCCAGCAGGATACGATAGCTAATAAACCCATAGTAGCTTCACTTAAGGCGGAGGCTGAGTTCTTCCAGACCCATCCGGCATACAAGTCTATAGCCCATAGGTGTGGTACCCCCCACTTAGCTAAGACTTTAAACCAGGTTCTAGTCAACCATATTAGGGAGCGTTTGCCCGATATGAAGTCGAAACTAAATACGATGATCGGTCAAACCCAACAGGAACTGAGTTCGTACGGAGACCCTAAGGTCGAGTCTAATGAGAATAAGGTAACTTTCATGGTTAAATTTTATGTAACTAATTTTTTTGGCATTGACAGGCGCTTCTGGTGTTGAGGTTATTGACCGATTTCGCACGTAACTACACTTCGTCGATTGACGGTACCAGCCCCCAAGCTAGCCACGAACTGTAAGTCATGCAAAATTAGTTTAGATTAATAAATTTTAATTAAGGTGTGGAGGTGCACGTATCTACGACATCTTCAACTTTGTGTTCGGGTCCGCTTTGAACGCGATCGACCCTAGCGCCAATTTATCGTTCCGCGATATCCGAGTAGCTATCCGAAACTCCACTGGTCCACGACCTAGCCTGTTCGTACCGGAGGTAGCTTTCGAATTACTGATCAAGCCTCAGATCAAACTTCTGGAACAGCCCAGTGTACGATGTGTAGAATTGGCATACGCGGAGTTGATGAAGATATGCCATTCCTGTGCCAATAAGGTAACTTTTTGCTTTGGATTTGAAAAGGGACTAAGTTTATATTCAGGAGCTGATCAAGTTCCCCAAACTCAACGCTAAAATCAACGAGGTAGTATCCGATCTGCTGAGAGAACGATTAATCCCTACCACCTCCTACGTTGAGAGTCTCATTCATATCCAGCTAGCCTACATCAACACTTTACATCCCGACTTTATCGGTGCCAACGGAGCTATGCACCAGCTGGAAACTAAACTTAACGGGGTTAACCTCAATTCTACTACTACTAAAAAGGAACCTCCTTCCCAGCCTCAGCTTATCAACGCTAATAGGAACGATTCACCTAATGCTAAATCTATCGTCATACCTAAAAGCAGTTCGAGTATTGGCTCTCACCAATCTGAGCAGAGAAAGCCGGAAGCGGAGTTGTTGGATAACTTCTTTGGGAATGAAAGTGAACCTTCTAGCTCTACAGTGCACGACCCGGTATATTTTTATTTTCAGTACTATTTAATATTTACACCAATACCCTATCTCTTTTTAGTTACATAACTTGAGCCAAACTGAAGAACATGAAGATTCAGAGATCCAACTCATCCGTAAGCTTTGCTTTTTTTTTAAAAACGCCTCTCTTAGTCTTTTCCAACTAACTTTTTTTTATTTTCTGGTAGGCGCTTTGATCAACTCTTACTTCAAAATTACTGCCCAGTCTATCCAGGATCTGGTACCTAAAGCAGTAATGCACCTCCTAGTCAACCACACTAAAGAGGCGCTGCAGAATAAGCTGGTAGCTGCTTTATACAAACCGGAGCATTTTGATGAGCTGCTTTTAGAGGATGAAACTTTGAAGGATGAGCGGGAAAAGTGTATGGAGTTACTTAATTTGTATAAGAAAGCTTACGAGATTATCAATGAGTCAACTTAAGAATCTATGTGTTGATTTGAAAGTTTTTTTTTTGGAAAATTGTAGTAAGTGGTGGTATAAATATAAATATAAACTAGATTTGTACTAGTTTCGTTTTGGGAGCTTTAAAACTTTCTTAATTTTATCTATTTTAAGATTATCTTTTTTAATGATTGTTTTATACTTTTTTAGGATTTTGAGAAAAATCAGTTTGTCAGTTTTTGATTTTTAATTTTCAATTTTTTTAAACATTTGCATATCCAACCTTTCTAAATTTCTAGCTATACCAACTTTACTCCTTTTTGACCTATACTAATATTTATTATATATGTATCAAAACTATTTAGGTAAAGGTTATACTAGATTTGCTATTTAAAATTGTAAGTTATATTTTGAAGTTATTTGGCTACTAGTTTAATTTTGGCAGTTTATAGCAAAAGTGAATTAGTTTTTTAATCAAATTCATGCCAATTTTTTACATATTGTACTTTTCAAACTTTAAAATTGTAAATAGCTTTAATTTAATCTATGGGTTTTATTTTCATTATATATCTTAACTTTGTACTATATTTTTAATATAATTTATAACTATATTAATTAGTTAAACATTATTATTAGCTAAATTAAAATTTAATATAAAAGCAATTAAATTGTTATAAAATTTATATAGCTGTTAAGTTATACTTATCATTTCAAACCTTATTTCTTTTTTTAGTAACTATACCAAAAATCCTAATAAAATAGCACCTTTACAAAAATAGAGTAATAAAGCTATTACTTTTTTAAAAATAAAATTTATTTTTATTTAATTTAATCTTTAATTTTTCTACTTACTCCTTTTGAAAGTAAAACTAAATTTTACTAATTAGAAATTATACTTTATTTATTAAGCTTTTTAGCATTTTAGTATAATTTTAAAACTTAATATAAGTCTAAGTTTAAATTTTATTTTTTTAAGTTTTATAATCTTTTAATATAAATTACACTTATATAAATTAAACTATATCTATTTTATATAATCCTTTTATTTTATTTAAGGTCTACTTTATACTTTATTTAAAATTTTAGTTTAATTTAGCTTAGTATTTAATTTTACTATTAATTATATATTTTTAGCTTATTTTACTATCTTAATTTTATTTAGAATTATTTTTTTAAGTATTTTTTAATCATTTTTTTAAATATGTATATTATTTAATATTAAAAACAATATTTTAAAAAGTATTGATAATTAAGTTGAATAAAAAACATTATATTAAAATATTTTTTTATTTTTTAAGCTAATAATTTTTAAATTTAAATAATAGCTTTAATAAAAGTAAAGTAGAATTTAAGTTTAATAACTAAGCTTAAAATTTATTAAAATAATAAGTAGTTTTTAATATTTTTATTATTTATTTTATAAAAATAGTTTAAGTTTTTTATTTAATATTTTTAAATAATATAATTATACTATTAGTATAACTAAAAAATTTAAATATAATTCTAAAAATAAAAATAAATTTTATTAAATATCTTTATTAATATTTTATATATTATTTTTAATTATTTTAATAGTTATAAGTTATATCATTAAAAAGGTAATAATTTAATAAATAAATAAAAAAGTATAAATAGTAGCTATTACTATTATAATTAATAAGTAAATTTTAAAACTTTTTTAAACAAGCTATTTTATATTAGTAAAAAATACTTTATTTAAATTTATTTTAAGTAAATTTTATTTTAATTTTATATATATATAATAATTTACTTTAAATTTTTATTTAGTATTTTATTTTTTAAAAAAATATATTTTATATAAACTTTAGTATTATAATTATTTTATATAAATATAATATATTAAAAAATTTAACTATTTATTAAAACAAAATTAAATAATAACTTTTTAATAAATATAGTATTTTAATTATATAAATTAAGGTATAATATTTATAAAATAGCTTAATAGCTTATAATTTATTAAAAGCTTTTAAAAAGTTTAAATAAATAATATATTATTTTTTAACTATAATAAAAAGCTTATAAATTTTAATATATATATATAATATTATTATTAAAAAACTATTTTTTAACTAAATATTAAAAATAAATAAATTTAAATTACTTTTATCTAAAATTAATTAATAAATAAAGCTATTATAAAAGTAATTTAACTACTATATACTAATAATAAATTGTATTACAATTTTTAAACTTAATATTTATTTTATTATATAATATTAATATAAAGCATTTTAAATTTAATTTAATTTTAAATTATTTTATAGCTAATATTTATAAATTAAATTAGTTAAACTAAATATAATAATTTAATAGTTTTTTGAAAAATATATTTATAAATATATAATTTAAACTAATTTAAATAAAAATAAAAATATTTAATAGCTATATTTAATAAAGCTAATTTTTTAATAATAATAAAAATTTATAAAAAATATATATAATTTTAAAAATAAATAGTAAATTTTTTTATTTTTTATTAATTTTATAATTTATATTAATAGCTAAAAAAGCTTTTTTTCAAAAATATATTAAAGCTAAAAGCTACTTAAAAGAATAATAAACAATATTATTTAAAAGTATATAAAAATAAGCTAAAATAAATTAAAAATAATTTCTAATAAAATTTAATAAAAAATAAATAAATAGTTAAATATATAAATAATATTAAAAATAAAAAGTAATATTTATATTATATAATAACTATTTATACTTTTTTATTTAAAAAAACATTTAAACTTTTTAGCTAATAATTTTAATATTAAAATATTTTTAAAGTAATATATAAATTTAAATTAAATTTAATTATTAGTATTTTAAATTTAAAAAATAAATTAAAAAATAAAAATTAATATACTATATTAAAATTTTAAATTAGTTAAATTTAAACTACTTATATTATTAATAAAAATAAAAACATTAAAACATATTTATATTTATTTATAAATAACTTTTTTATAACTTACTATTTTTTAATTTTTTAATATTTATTTCTAAATTTTTTTAGTTATATTTTATTAATATTATTTTATAAAATGTTTAATAAAAAATAAATTGAATATATATTATAAAGATTAAAAAATATACTTAAAATATTATAAATAATTTAAAATTTAATTATATTTAAAATATATTAAAATATATAAAATAGCTTATTAAATTAGTAATATTTTTATAATTATAAAAAATTATCTTTTTTATAAAAATAACTTTAAAATTAATAAATAAAAAATTACAAAATAGTTATATATATAATTATAAATAATTTTTATTATTATAATATTTTTTTTAGTATTAAATCTATTTAAAGTAAATAATTATTTAGTAAACTTATTTATAAATCTTAATATAATTATATATTTAAACTTATAAATTAATTTATATTTATAATTTAAATAGTATAAATATACAAAAATTGAATTTATAAATTTAAAGTTTAATAAATATTACAGTTTAAATTAATATATTTATTTAGTTAAAAAGTTAAATAATTAAAAATAAAAGTTTATTATTTAATAATTTTTTAGCTAAAATATAAGTTTATTTATAGCTTTAAGTACTATAATAATAATAATAAAAGAATATTTATAAATAAATTAGATTAGTATTTTTTTAGTAATACTATTAAACTATTATTAAAAAGTATTATTATTTAAAAATAGTTAAATAATTATTTAATATTTATTTTAACTATTTATAATTAATTTGTTATTTAAAATAGCTCTTTTTAGTTTTATTAATTACTATTTACTAGTTATTTATATTTTTTAAATTTAAACTCAGTTAAAAATTTAATTTTTTTATAATAATATATATTATACTTATTAAATAAATTTAAACTTTTTTAAATAATTTTATACTAATAATTATAAGCTTAGCTATATTTTATAAATAATTTTTTATATTAATAAAAATAATAGTAAAGCTTTAAAGTATATTATAATAAACTTATAAATAAAATTAAATATATAAATAAAATACTATTATTTTTATTAATATACTACTATAATTAATATTTTTAAATATTTTTTATATAGTTTAAATATTTAAAAAAAAATTAATTTATAAAAACTAATAATAAAATAATAAATTATATAATACACATTTAATTTTTTATATTTATAAAAAATATTAATAAATTTTTATAAAACTATTTTTATATATTTAAAATTTAACTATTAAAATTCTATATAAATATAATATAAATATAAAAATATTTAAGTATTAAGCTTAAATTTTAATTTATTAAATTTAAGCTTTATTTAAAAGTTTAAAAATTTAGAAATAGTTAGTATTAATTTTAAATTACTTTTTTTTAATACATTTTTAAATATTATAAATATTTTATTTTATTTATTTATAAATTTTTAGCAACTTATTTAGAATTTTAAAATTAAGTTTAATATTAAAAATAAGATATAAATTACTTATATAGTATTTAATAATTAAAAAAATTAATATTTTTTAAATTAAAGCTAAAAATAAAATTATATTTAAAATTTTCTAGCTTCTATTTTACTAGTATTAATATTTATTAAATAATTATATTTTTAATTTATTACTTTTAAATCTAATTTTTAAAAATCTAAAAAATATTTAATTAGCTACTATATTATTTTTAATAGTTTAAAATTAATTATTAATATTGTATTATTTTTTTATTAAGCTAATAAAAGCTATATTTATATTTATATTAAAAATGCTAAAATACTTTAATATTATTAATTTAATTATTTTTCATTTTTTATATATAATTATTTAATTTTACTTTTAGTTTTTAGCTAGTTTTACTATTTTTAAGTTATTTAAATTTTATAAATTTTTACTTTTTTAGATATTAACTTTATCAAAAAGGCTTAGCTAAAAAGTTTAATATTATAATAATAATATTATTATTTAATATTATATTTATATATTTATATATTTTTTATTAAAATTAAGCTCTACTTCTATTTTAAGTATTTTATAAGCTAAAAAGAATATATAATTAAAATAAAAACTTTGAAAACTTAAAAAACTTTAAAAAAAGTAGTAGTAAAAGCTTTAAAATATAATGTATCAATTAAATTTAATATATAAATTCAGTTATAAGTATTAATAAAATAAAATAATAGCTATAATAATATATAACTACTAAGTTTTTAGTATTAAACTATATTAGTATTTTTATTTATTATTTACTTTTAACTTATATTAACTATTTTTTAATTTTTATAAAAAAATACATACTATTATAAATAAAAAAAAAGTTTTTTTCTAAAATATTTATAAAATTTTAGTTATATAAGTTTTGGTTTTATAATATATTTTTATTAATTATAAAAAAATAAAGTTTATATATTTATCTTAATTATATATTTTTAGCATTAAAACTAAATATAAAAAAGCTAATATATTACCTTTAAATAATTTTTAAATTTAGAATTGATTTTACAAAAAGTATAGTATAATATATTGAAAAAATAAAAAAATAAAAAATAAATTTTAGTTTTATATATTAATATAAATTCCTATTTTTAATATAAGTTTTAACTAAATATAAAATTAAAATACTGTATTTTCATTATATCAAATACAAAATATAGATATTAGTAGGTTTTAAGATTTTACATTAAGAGTATAAAAGCTAGGTTTTTATATTTATATAATACTAATAGAAACTAAACTGTATTTATAGTATAGAGTTTTTACCAAAAATAAATATTTTAAATGCATAGCATTTAAATATGTATTCCTATACTACTATAGGGTAAAATTTGTAGCTATTTAAAATAGAGAAAATATGATGTAACACAAAAGGTTAACTGGAGTTTATTTGGAAAGTATGTATATATGTAATTAATATTAAATATCAGAAACCAGCTTCAGAATACCCATTTCAACAAGTTATCCTCTCCTCTCCTTTCACTACCTTGATAAATGCTGTCAGAATATGCCTTATTGTCACCAATAATTACTATTCCACATGCATCATCCTACTCCTGGTGTTTTCTTGGTTTCTTTGGGATTCTTGATTTTCACTATTTTATATTCTTTATTTTTCTCAAATAAAATGCTTAGGCTGAAAGGCTTATAAAGAAAAAAGTTTAAACTAGTCTAATTTTTAACCTTTTTAAAACCAAGCATTAGTCACAATTTTTAAGTATACTAGTGGACAACTTTTAAACCTACAATTTATAATTTCAGAGGTGATTCGAGATGTCGAATAGTATGTGATTTTATAATATATTTTTAGCATTAAATTAATACGTTTTTTAGTTAAATTATCAAGGGAAGAATTTAGGAAAGCCAAAGATTTGGAAGAAGCGCGTAAAGCAGGTACAGCACCAGCCGAACTTGATGAAGATGGAAATGAGATCAATCCACATATCCCACAATATATTTCCAAAGCACCATGTAATTTAGATGGCTTCAAATTTTTGTTTACATTATTAGGGTATTTGGATAGTGGCGTTGCTAGTTTAAAACATCAAAGACCTCAAAGATTAGATGATGAAAAGCCTCTTGAAGATCGTATTATTAAAGGAGTTAAGGTAAGGATTCTATATTTTTATTATTATTTAAATTATTTAAAGAGCAAAGCGGCAACCAAATATCGTAAAGGAGCATGCCAGAACTGTGGAGCTATAACCCATGCTACTAAGGATTGTGTTGAAAGGCCACGTAAAATTGGCGCTAAGTTTTCAGGAAAGGATATTAGAGTAAATCTTTTTATTTTTTTATCTTAATCTTATATCTTAGCCGGATGAAATTTTTGCAGTTAATGAAGAAACTTACGATAGTAAAAGAGATCGTTGGAAGGGATATGACCCAAAAAACCATTCCTCTGTTTTCAAAAGTAATATATATATATTCCGTTTTAATTTGCTTATTTGCATGCTATAAAAAGAGTTTGAGTTGGTCGATGATGCTCGTAAAAAGCTTAAAGCTAAAGAACTCGACGATGCAGATAAACTTGGTCAAAGTTCTACTCAGAAATTGAAAAAGGTGGTTGATCCCAGTAATATTGAATTTGGGTCTAGTGATGATTCTGACGAAGATGATGAGAGATATGCTGAAAAGAGTGATATGCCTGGCCAGAAAGTTGACACAAAATCCCGCACAACTGTTAGAAACTTAAGGTATTGATGTTTTTAAGCACTTAACTAATCTTTTAGAATTCGTGAAGATATTCCAAAATACCTTCGTAATTTAGATATAGATTCCGCTTATTATGATCCTAAATCTCGTTCTATGCGTGATAATCCTTATGCTGGAAAAAATGTTAATGATGTAAGCTTTTAAACTATTTTTTTACTTATATTTTTAGGCTGACTATGCTGGTGATAACTTTGTAAGACAATCTGGTGATGCTCCTAAAATGGCGGAACAGCAGCTGTTTGCTTGGAAACAAAGTGAAGCCGGTTTAGACCAAGCCCATTTACAAGCTAATCCAACTTTATTCGAACAACTTTACAAACAACATATGGCTGAACAGGCTGAATCGAAACAAGTTTCGAAGCAGTCTATTCTCGCTACTTATGGTGGCACTGAGCATCTAGACGCACCTGATCGTGAGCTTCTATTAGCCCAATCTGACCATTATGTTGAATATAACCGTACAGGTCGTGTTATCAAAGGGCAACCTCGCGCTATTGCACAATCGAAGTACCCTGAAGATGGTAACTTTTTAACACAATTCCATTCTAACATTTATTTAAGTTTACTTGCACAATCATACTTCAGTCTGGGGATCCTACTGGGAAAATGGTCAATGGGGCTATCAGTGCTGCAAAGCTTTCTTAAAAAATGCTTACTGTGTACCTGAATCTGATACCGAACTCAAAGCAGAGTAATATTTTCATTTTGTACCACATCCTTAGTTTGAGCTCATTATATTAATAAAGATATTTTATTGATTTTAAATATTATTCAAATATGGGTAATAGTTTTGTATTTTTTATCACACTTACAGATAAGTTTTTTATCTACCTCTAAGAGGGATACCACTTAAAGTTAGTTATATATTGTAAGGTTCTAGGCCTGGGATGAAGCTTAAAGTGGGAAGTTCAAGCACTTAGCAAAGTACTGACTTTAAGCCTATATCTAGGATTGCTCTGAAAGTATTTACAGCCTTCCAATGGGCACTGAGAAACATTTATTTTAGGTTCAGCACTATAACAATATAATTGAAGACAAAAAAGATAAGGATTTGTAGTATAATAGGTAAAGATAGTAATAAAAGAAAAAGTTGAAACAGGAATGTAACTACTAGATATAGTATTAAATATAGTATAAAATATTGTATTAAATATATAATTTGATTTATAACTTTATAATTGTAAATAAATTTTATGTTTATAAAAAATTAAGCAATAGATAGTAAAATATGATAAAATTAGGTAAATTTTCTATATTATCTATCTTATATATTTTTTTATTTTCAGTTTTATATACTTTTAAGATTTTATTGCTATTTAGAAAATTTTAATAATATTATAGTTTTTTAATAGTTTTAAAAAAGTTTTTTGATAAGATAAATATAAAAAATAGCTATTATTTAAGTAAAAATACTGGCTAAAATTTAATTAAAAAATAATTATAAACTAAATATTACTTAATATAATAAAATTTATAATTATAAATTTATTTAGTTTATTTAATTAGATATAATACTATTAATAAAAATATATTAAATTTTTTATTTATTTTTTACTTAAAATAAAGTTATATATTTAATTAATAACTTTTAAACTAAGTTTCACTTATTTATTTAATTATAATTAACTTTAATTTAAAATATTTTATTTAATTATTTAAACTATCTTTTAAAAATACTAGCTATTTATTATTTTTTATACTATTAAGTTTAATTTTTATATTAATAATTAGTTTTAAAATCATTTAGTTATATTGCTATTTTATATATATATATTTTTTTAATAAAATATACTACTTTTACCACTTTTAATTTAAAATTATAAAATTTAATTATAAAAATAATATTAACTTTTTTTTATAAACTTTAATAAAAAAGTTTAAAAAAGTATTAATTAAATTAAAGCTAAAAAATTAAATTAAAAAATATATTAATTATAAATATTTTTTTAAACTATTTAAATTAAGTAATTTTTATAAACTTTATTAAATATTAATAAATTTTAAATTAAAATACTTTTAAATAAAAGCAGTTTTAATAAATAATTTAAGGCTATATTACTTTTAAATTAAATTAGTAATATATAATAATTTATTATATTTAGAAAAAAACCTATTAAAAAAATATTTTAAAAATAAGTAAAAAGTTTTATTTATATAGTATAATAAGCAATTAATATATAAAAATATTAGCTATTAAATAAATTTTAAAAAAAGTGGTAATAAAAAAATAAAATTATAAAATTACTAATATAGCTAATAAAGTTAAACTAAAAAAGCTAACTATTAAAAATATTAAAAAATATATAAAGTTAAACTAGGCTAAAAAATTATAATTAGCATATCAAATTAGCTAAAATAAAATAAAAAGAAAATAGCTATTAAATAAATAATAGCTACTATTAAAAATAGCTAATTTTAATATTGTAAATTAAATATAAAAAAACTAAAATTATAAAATTAATTAAAAATAAATAAATAAATATTTATTTACTTTTTATATATTAAAAATTATATAAATTTTAGTATGTTTTATTTAAATTTATTATTATATAAATGCCAGATATATATTAAAAAATAATTTTATAATTAAAAATATAGCTAAAGCTATTTAAAGTTATACTTTAAGTAGTAAATGTTTAACTTTTATTATTAAAGCTATTTTTTTAAAATAAGTAAATATAAAATATATATATAAATATTCTTAATTTATATACTAAGTATATAAATTTATATTTTAGTATATTATTTTAAATTTTAAAATAGCTAAAATATTAGCTTAATTTATTTAATTTTATTAAATAAGCCTAATATATATTTTTAGATATTTAAAGCTACTTTTTTTTTTATTTATTTTAAAAAATATATAAAACTTTTTTAGATATAGCTTAGCAAAATATAAAGTTATACTTTATATTTTTATTGTAAAGCAGAAAATATTTTTAAATATAACTAAAATTAAATAGTTTTTAAGCTTTATAAAATACTAAATTTTTATTTTAATATTATAATACATTACTAAAATAGTTTGAAAAAAATAATTAGTATAAGTTTAAAATAAAGCTTTAAAGTAAAATATACTTTTTTATATAAAAAATATTAAAAAAGTATATTAACTATTTAAATAGTATTATTTAAATCTATATAGCAAAGTTATATAAATAAATATAAATTTAATAAGTATAAAAACACTTAATATATTAAAAGTAAAGCTTTTAGTATATAGTAACTTATATTTAATATATTTAAAAAATAAATTTAATACTAATATTTTTACTTAAATAGTTTTATTTTAAGTTTTTTAAAAACTATTAAGCTATTTTAATATATATAAGGTAAAGTTTTAATAATGCTTTTTATAGTAAAATGCTATTTTTTTAGCTATTTTTTTACTATTTTTTTAGCTAAAAATTATATTAAAGCTTTATATATTAAATGTTTAAAAAACTAATATTAGACTTTTTAACTAATTTTTTATATAGTAGAAAATTATATTTAGCTTAAATTTTAATTTAATTAAAAAAATTTAGAAATTTTTTAAGTTAAGCTTAAAAATTACTAAAAAATATATACTAAAATTATATTTTACTTTTTTTTACTATATAAAAAAAAGTATATTACAAAATTTTAAAATTATATTAAGTATACTTTTTTATAAAATAAAGTAGCTTTATAAAAACTACTAGTAAAGCTAATTTAAAAAAGCTTATAAATATTTATAAAAAGCTATAACTATAAGTTATATATTTTACTATAGTAGTCAAAGCTTAAAATATATAGCTATTAGCTATAAATTAAAAAGTTAGTTATTAAAAAAATGTTTAAATATAGATAAACTTTTTTTTAAAGTTGCTATAATAAAATTTTTTATTTAATAATATAAATATATTTTAATATATTTAAATTTTAAAAAAATATAGTACTTTTATAATATTTTTTACCTTTTAAAAAAATTAATTTTTTTATAACTTTTAGTAAAATATATAAAATATTTTAAAACTATATATATATTTAATTAAATATTATAAAATAGTTTTATATAAACTTATTTAAAAATATATATTATTATAATGTTTTTTTAATTTTATAAGTATTTTATTTATATTAAAATTTACTCTAATATTATAACTATATTAATATAAATAATTATTTATATTTAAATTTTAGCAATAAATTAAAGATAATAAATATACTTTTATAATATAAAAACTATAAATATAAATAGTATTCTATATTTAAATAGCTAGTTATCTTTTTAACTTTTAAATAAAAAATTTAAAAATATAATAAGTTAAAAATTAAATTTTTATAGCATATTTTTATAAATTAATTATACTAAAAAAGTATTTACTTTTTTTTACAATTTATAGCATATAAACTATTTAGTATTAAACTATAATAATAATTTAGTTTAATAATTATAAAAAGTTTTAAAATAATAGTATTATAATTTTTTTAATAAAATTAATTAATTAAGTAGCTTAATTAATCTTTTTACTAACTACTGCTTTTTATTTTTATTACTATAAAACTAACTTTTTTGTTTTCTTTTCTTTTAGTTTTAGCTAAACTTTACAACATTCTAAACTTTAGCTTTTTTATTAACTCTCTAATTAATAATATAGCTTTTATCTTAATTATTTATTTGTTTTACTAGTTTTTTTTTTTCAAAATTTGCAGTTTTTATTGCTTTAAAAAAATATATGTTATAGTATTTTTAGCTTTTTCAAATTTGAATTTTATCTTTACAATCTTACAAAAACTAAAATAAACTATAATTTACTTAAAAGCTTTAAACTTACTTAAAAGTTATTTATTAGCTTTTGATATTAAAAAGTTGCTAAGTAATAATTAATTAATCTATTCTTCCCTAAACTTTATAATAAAGTTCTCCTATTAGTTTCCCTGTTTCTCCAACTGATCCTTGTTTTAATTATTTTTTACAAATAGAGCAACTAAATTTCCTAACTTTCAAAAAAGGGTTTACCCAATTAATTTTATTAAACTGGTAATTTAAATACTAAAATTTATTTATTTTAATTGTTTACAATTAAAAGTTGTATATAAATTTAATTGGACATAAATTAGTAATTTAAATTATATAAAAGTGGTAAATAAATAAACAGGAATACTACAATTTGTCAGCTCTACTGGATCAAAAATAATACCGAACACCTTAAAATTATCTTAAGCTTTAAAAATTCTATTAACTCTAATATTTTAGGTAGTCCTCAGCCTTTCTACAGTATTTTTTATACGGTTTAAGGTACACTATTTATCGAATAGAATAAACGTTCTAGTCTTTAATTCTTTTAATCAACTTATTCATAGGTTTATTTACATTTTCAAATTTAGATGATGTATTTAAGATGTTTTTAATATTTATTAAAAATAAAGCACAAATTTAAAAATGTAAGGATCGATTAAACTTGTGGAAGATATTAAATTTAATATATTGCAGTTGGTAAAAGGGTGGGAGTGTAAGGGATAAGTAAGTACGATAAGGATGTTGACAAGAAGCTTAAACAAGCTTGACATTTTTACGTAGAGACTCTTTGTAAGCTTTGATACCACCTTCACCCCAGAGGGTGATCTGTTTATCCTGGCATAACCAAATTTCCTGGGCAACTTGGGATATAAGACGGAAATCGTGAGAAACTAAAACCATACCACCGGAGAACTCGTTGATAGCTTCGGCCAACGAATCAATGGACTCCATATCCAAGTGATTGGTAGGTTCATCGAATAATAAGATGTGGGGACGGATTTGAGCAAGTTCAGCAAACACTAGTCTAGATTTGAGACCATCGGAGAGGGTGGAAATGTTGGAGGTCTGGTGGTTACCAGACAAACCGTATCTACCTAAAATCTTACGCCAGTGATCAATCTCTTGAGGTTCGGTGGGGAACTTCCTACGCATGTAGTCGATGGGGGTTAAGTTTACATCGAGCTGATCGTTAGAGTGCTGCGAGTATTTGGCCAATTTCAAATGAGAGTGACGGGAGACACGTC
>JAWQFY010000069.1:0-65412 GCA_037055185.1 Capillidium rhysosporum
TGGGGCAAGTCAGGTAGTTGATAAATTGTTCCAGGAGACAATACTTATCACATTGATAACTCAGCAGTAGTACTACCAGAGAGTTCCAATTAAAGATTTGTTTTGATAGCAAGTCAGTGTTATTAGGTGTTCTGGCAGTTTAACTCCTAATAAGGGAGACATTATTTTAACTTGGTTTTATATCAGTTATAAGAAGAATGGCATCAATACGTAATTGAAGCCATGAGTACTTGAGTCTAATATACCAAGTAAAGTATTGTATATCAGGCTTAGGTTATAGTATATCCAGATTATATCACAATATCTTTAATAATTATTTTTAATTAATATACTAAACTTTAATTTAAATTATATTAAATAAAGTTAGTATAATATTTTTTTACTTAACAACTTTATAAATTACTAATTTTATTATTTTTTTTATTATTTTACTTTTTTTTTAAGCTTATTTAATTTTTTTCTTTTTTCTTTTTAATTTTATATAATAAAGTTATATAAATTTATCTCAATAACTTTATATAATAAGTTTTAACAAATTAATTAAAATTTTAAATAAAAATATTTTTACTTAAAAACTTATAAGTTTAACATTTTAAAATAAGTTCAGTATAGCTACTAGTACTAATTAATAAAGAACTTTACAATTAATATATATATATAATAGCTAACAATTTAGCCTTTAATTAAATTATTTCAAACATATAAAATCACTACTAATATTATTTACTTATATTATTCATTAAGTTTTTATATCTATTATTACTATAATTAATAATAAGTCCAACTTTATACTATTGCTATTTACTAATATTTTTATATAAATACTAATATTTATTACTAATTTTATATCATAGTAATTTATATTCTATATTATAAGGATTACTATTTATATTATATTGAAAATAAAATATTATAGCAATATTATATTAATATATAAATAAAAAAATTAATTATATTAGTAAAATTTAATTTTTTTTATATAAACATTATATAATAAATAAAAATAATCTAAAAAAATAGTATAAAAATAAAGTTTTATTAGTAAAATAAAAAATTATAGCTAATTTGGCAAAAATAATACTTTTATTATTTTATTAAAAATTATAAATTTTAATATATTAAAGTTTTAAATTTTAGAAATAAATTATATATATAATTTTATTAAATAATTTTTTTTTTAAATTATATACTTAATTATTTGTATATAAGTTATTAATAATGTAAATTAGAAAAGTTTTTATTTAGTTATTAATTATTTATATAATAAGTTAAAATAACTATAACTTTATTATTTAAATTTAAATATAAAGGTAAATTAGTTTAAATATATTTATTTAGCAAAATAATTAGAAATATTAAATTTATATCTAATAATTAATGTTATTAAAAATGTAAAATTAGTTTAAAATATAGCTTAAATTTTATAAAAAGTAATAGATAAATTTTAAATTTTAAATAATAGTATTAAATATACTAAAAATAAAAAGCTAATTATATATAAATAAAATTAAATAAAACTAAATAAAATAAAAGTTAAAAAAATAAATAATATAATAATAATAATAATAAATTTATTAATTTATGTTGTTAATTAGCAACTTTATAGTTAATATTTGCTAACTTTTAGCAAATTTATAGTTTTAATATTACTATTTATAACTAGATAATTTTTTTAACTGTATATTATATTTGCTATTTATTTTTTCTTAATTAGAAAATTAAAAAATATATAAAATTAAAATATAATAACTATAACTTTTAATTATCATATAATTTTATATACTTTATAATATTTTAAATACTATTAAAAACCTATTTAGTTTTAATTAAAATAATTATTAAAATATAAGTAATTTGGTTTATTTTTTTCTTATTAAGCCTTTTAGTAATACTTTTTTTATACTTTATAATGCTTTTTTTCTTATAACTTTTATTTGGATTTTGTAGTATACTAACTTTTACTTTATTTACTACACTTGTTAACAGTTATCTTTTTAACTTATTTAACTATAATAATTAATATTAGCTTAAGTAGTTAACAATATTATAAATTAAAATAAAAAATATTTTAAATTATAAATATTAGTAATAAAATTATATTTTTTATATTTTATATTTTTAAAAATAAATAAAATTATATTTATATTAAAAAAATTTTTTTTTCTTTAAATATAAAAATAAATTTTTTAATAAATACTAATTTTTTAAAAACTGAATTTATTTATTAATTAAATTTAATTTAAGAAAATATAATAGTATTAGTTTAAAGTACTTTATTAATAATATATTAACTTAAAGTTAAAATAGTTTTTTTCTAAAAAGTTTAATAAAGTAGTAAAATTAAACTAAATATTAAGTTAAAATAGCACTTAAAGTAAAAATAAATTTAATTATAATAAAATAAAATTTTAAAATTTTCTAAAATAAAAATAATATTATATTAATCTCATCTAAAATAAATAAATATTAAGCTGCTTTTTTAATATAATATATATTACTATTAAAACTAAATTCTATATTTTAAGATTAAACTATAAATGTTATAAATTTTTTTAATACTGAATGCTAAAAAATTTGCTTTTTGAACAAAATATATTTTAAGCATACTTTGATAATATTTTAAAGTTTTGAAATAAATTTTAGATTAAATTAATAAATTAATAAAATTTTAACAACTTTATAATATAAAATTTACTTGATTTAATTTAGACACAGCTTTTAAAAATTTTATTATAAAATATGTAAAAGTAATTAAATTTATTTATATTTTTATTAATTTTATTTTTTTTTAATAAGTTTAAACTTAAACTACACCATTTAAAAAGCAATTTAAATAAATTTTAATTCAATTTTAAAAGTAAACTTATTAGTTTACAATTTAACTAATTGGTAGATAAAAACAAAATTTAAATAATAGTTAATAAATAATTTCTTTATTAATAGTAAAAGTCTTAATATTAATTAATAGTTAGAATTAAAGAATTAAAGGGTACCTCACTTCTAAACAAAATTTCAACTTTAGTTTAAATTAAAATTTATAAAACTTTTAGTAATAAACCTAAACATATACCAACTTATACTTAAGTAATTTATTTTTAGAGTTTACCAGAGTTTTATAAATGCAACTTAATAGTAATGAGAACAAATTTGATAATAAAAAATATTATATTTTAACCTAACTATTGAAAAATGTTCAATAACCGGACAACTTTATTAACATTGTTTGCCTTTATTTTCTTCCATTAATCTTCCAAACTAGTATATTCCTTCTAGTAACGGGTTGTCCCTTTATTGTTTTCCTCATCTTCCAACTGACGTAGGTAACCTTTGACGAAGTGGAGCACAGTCCTCTTAAAGGTACGGAAATCTCGCTGATTGCTAGACCTAAAAGAAGTTTAGGTTAGATTTTCTACAATTTAAATACAAGTAAAGTGAATATAGTAGGTTAAAATATCTAAACTTACTTTCTCAGGCGTTCGGCCATGGACAGGAGTGCTGGTGAAGGTACCAAATCGGTGTTATTTTCTTTATTTACAGTGGCGAAGGGATAGTTAGGAAGATTTACGAACTCCTGAACCACTAAATCTACCGTAGTGCCCTGGGAGATCTCGGACAGTAACGTTAAAATTACGGAAGCTTGGTTGATAGCTTCGTTAGCGTACTTGGTCACCAAATTTAATACCAACTTCTTATGGAAAAGTCTATTGTTCTGTTGAACTAAAGTGATAAGGTTGTTGAGTAGGGGTAGGTGAGGATTGGAAGGACCGTGATCACACTCAGTTAGCAGGCAAGTAAGGAAACCGGCCAAGCAGTCGAGGACCGAGAGCTGAGCCTTACGATCATGCATGTCGATAGCGGCAGCCAAAAATTGGAGTAGAGTGGGCAGGTGCGTTAAGCGGAAGAACCTTATGGTATCCAAATTTTGGATATCGTTAGTCATTTCGGCGAAGATCCCCACCGCTATCCGAAAAGTTAGTAGATATTAAATAACTGTAGATACCTTCGGCTATATGGTCTAGCGATTGATGGTTGGAAGCGACCGCAAACATCGTTACGAAGACTTCCTCAATAAATTTAAATAGGGGTTCGGGGAGGATATTGGCGAAGGCTAGTACAGTTTGGTGAATTACTCCGAGGTAACACCCGAAGGTAGTAGTTTGGAAATTGTGGAGCATAGCCTGCGCCAGGTCGGGGAGGTAAGGTAGGTGATCTGGTGCCAGGTTGTCGAGTACTGATCTTATGAAGGTACAGATGGCGTCTGGTAATGACGAGTGGTTCGGGAACCGGTTTATCAGTTGAGTACTGAGTCCAAACAGATGCTCGAGGGTAGGTAAAACAGGGTGGTTGGTGTTGACATCGTATCTGGGTAGACCGAACCGATAAAGTTGTGATAACCTCTCGTAGCAGACTATTTCAAGTTGAGTTAGGTAATGAAAAATAGGGTAAATGACAGAGAATAACTCGACGTGGTCAAATTAAAAAACTGAATTGGGTAAAAACCAAAGCTTACAATCAAGTTCTTCGAACTCAGATAAACCAAGTTTTTCGTTTTGAGACAGGGCTTGTATCCTTGAAACTAGGGGGTTGGAGTATTGGGCAAAGTAGGTAGGAAAGCTCTCAAGTGGTGCGTTAGACAAAGTGAAGGCGATACCATTCGAGATGTCAATGAGATCCCGTTTGTCCAACTTACCACTGTACAGGTCGTACAGTTGGAACAGAGCCGGTAGGTACTGTACCATATGCTAAAAAAAAGCGATTAACAACTAATTAATAAATAGCGATACCTTGCCACAGAATTCACCTAAATCCGATATGGCTCGAGCTGAAGCTGGTATCACCTCCTCAAATTCGAATCCCTGGTTGATGTATTCTAACTGAAAAGGAAGGAGGTTGGGGTGGTGGTAGGTCCACTCAGCATATCTAGCCAGTACCAAAGTCGCCGTATAACGAACCTTAACCGAAGCGGGAAGTTTAGGTAATAGACTTAATATGTTGAGTAACATCTCTTCCTCCTCTGGTTTGATCTCGGAACCCATACCACGTAGACCGAACATTATAGCTTCCAGCTCCTGCCAAGTCAACGCCTCCTTAGCCTCATACCTACGCATGTAGTCTACTAGCATGGAGTGACAGATGGATAAAGCCCTATTCCCACCCAGCACGTTGGCACAGTCTTTAAGAATGTAGACGATCTCGTGACGGAAATCTCTAAAGCTGTCCATATCCTCGTGAGTCCACTCCTCGTCATCCAATGGGAACCGTAACCTACCAATTATGGTACGTACGGTAGCTTCGAAGATCGGTAGGAAAGGTTTCCGATCGATGTTATCCTCCCTTGTCACGATGTACTGCGCGAATGTATACCAAAAGTTGAAGGTGATGGTCAACGCACGAATAGGGCACCGGTGAATACTCTCGACAATTCCTTCTAATATCTGCTTGAAGAATTGGGGGTCCTCTACTATTAAATCGAGATACGCTTCACCCGCTTCGGTAAATACACGGCATAAGCCTTGCAGCGTATCTTCGTCGTGCTCTTTACTGGATAAGTAGGCTCGTAGATGGTTCAATTTATTAACCATAATATCGATTATCTCTTTAGGAGTGTCCAAGCCGTGGGTCTCATATATAATCCCACATATTACTTCCACCGAAACATCGAATAAAGAAGGTAGCGAAATTAGTGCTTCAAAAGCAAAATCAAGTAGGTGATTATCCTTTAAATCAACAGCTATAATATCTCCCGATTTAAGCCAACTCAACAGACAATTAAATAAGCGCTCTTGTATGATGGCATCGTTCCCTAATGCAAACAAAGCTCGTTTATTGTAATACTATACATTATGTAAAAAATAAAGCTAAATACATAAAAAGTCGCACAAATCTATTTAAAAATTTACCTGTTGATTTAATAAGTTGGGATAACAACAATAATACCTTTGAACTATTTTTTGTTAATATGTTATTAGATTGTTCTCTGTATTCTGTATCCTACATAACATGAAAGTTAACCTATATTAATCGTATATTGAAAGTTACTGAAAGTGTTTTAAAACTAGCTATGGAGTTGACTTCTTGAGGCAACACTGTTAAATATTCTAATAAGACGTTACAGGTTGAAAAATCGGTTCCCCAACTATTTATTAAATTTGGAACCGCATCACTCCACTCTTTAAGTTGTAAAGTTAAAGATGCTAAGGCTAAACATAATTGGGTAGCTATGTTTCTAGGTCCAGTTTTATAATTGGTTATGTTCGATACTAATGAATCACGAAGTGCCATCCTATCTGTTATATTTAAGCTACTAAGATCGTTCTTGATCTACCAATTTTAAAAATAAATAAAATTTTAAAATAAAGCAAAATCACTTTAAAACGTATCGTCTGTGCCATGAAAAAACGTACTTCAAGTTTTTGAGTGCTATCTCTTAAAAGTTTATCTGCGATGGGCCAAGCTTCCATCTAATATAATATATTAGCTATTTACAAATAAAATCCAAATTCTTTTATGTAAATTCAAACTCCAAAAATATCCTAACTAAAAATCTTTTAATTACTTGTTTTTGAAATTCTTCTAAATATATATTAGCATTAGCAATTAACTCTTGTGTAGAATTTGGAGAATACATTGCATTCAACGCATTTATTACTTGATCCTGTAAAGGAATCGACATTCTTAAAACTATATTAGTAAACTTTTATAAATATTTGGTGAATTCGAAGTTCTAAGATGGAAAACACTAACTTTTCGAGATGGGAATTTTGGGTTATTTGGGCAAGAAGAGTTTATTAAAATTTACAGCTTTTCATTGAATCTGCAAAATGAATAAGGCTGATTAAGAATTTTAACTGCAAGTTTATTTTTCAAAGTTTGAAATTATTTGAACATTTTTTTACCAAGACACTATGTCATATCGCTTCCACAGACAGTTCAATGACATATTAACAATAGTAAAATGAGAATATATCATATTTAACAATCGACAAAATTAAACAATAACTTATCAGTAATAATATATAAAAAATTATCGCACCAGTAAGTCAATAAATCAGTCAATGACGCATCAAAAAATAGGAAATGAAAATACAGCTAAAAATAGTATAAAAGAACAATTATAACTAAAGATGGTCATAACAAGAAAAGTATAGAAAAAATTAAAAACCATAATAGATCAATATTACAACTTAAATTTTTAAATTAACTTTATATCAGCTTTCGGAGGTTTCTATATTTTACAAGTTTAAATTAGTTACAACAATCAGCTCTTAACATAGAAATCAAGTTGGAAGGAGTTAACATGAATAACTTAAAAGCTATGGAAGGTATTATAGAATATTATATTATGTTTTATTCATGAGTAAAAATTGTGATTTAATTAGTTCTGATGCGAAATTTGTAAAAGAGAAAAGGCTCAAGCCTGCCGAATACCTGTCGAATTACTTATATGGGAAGACGTACAGAACCTATCTAATTGGAAATACCAGCAGCGAAAGGGTGCTAATGTTTTATAATTTGATATCCAAAGTTAGGATAATTAAGTATCATTCGCTATTATAACCAGCTAAATAAATTTAATAATCAAGTGTGAAAGTAAACATTTTTACTTAATAACTTAATAGTCTTTAGGCGAAGTTAATCGCCACTGTATTTGGAACTTGTAACGTTGTAAGTCAGAGTGGTATCTTCAACCTTACAAATAAGGTAAAAAACCCATTCCCCAACTTAAACAACTTGACCAATACTCGATAACTTATTTAGTACAGTTGGGATTTTTGCTAACACTGATGAAATGTAGGTATCCAGTATAGGGAAAACGTACGTGGACCTTAAAACAGTTCTTCAAGATTATATTCTCAATCCAACCAAACTTCGATTTGAAGCCCCTTTACATTACCTATGAGACAATAAAAACTTAGCCCACGGAATCAATTTTAAATATATTAAAGTGGAATATAAGGCAATTGGACTACTTATTTAACACTGAATATTTCACCACTCCAGCTTTCCAAGAGGAACGCTATACGTCAGCCTCTCGCTTAGAAACAGAGTTATCAACCATTCCAAAATAAACTAACAACCGCCTACACCTAATTATTTTAAATTAAGACCAACCACCTAATTTTTAAAAAATTCACTTCATCGATTCCACTGCTAACCAAACTAGAAGTGCCATTATCCAAATTTTTCATTACTGCGGATCTCAAGTTTTTGGTGTCTGCTTGGTAACTATATTTCTCAGGCTGTACCCTACAACACTTTAGTTAGGGGAAGGATAGTTAAATCAAATATAAAAAAGCAATCAGCGTTAAGTCCTCTAACTTTGAACTAGGTATCATCGTAGCTACTGACATCTTTTATAATTTCCAGAAGAAATCCAACGTATCTTTCGAAGCACCACTAACGAAATATAAAGCTGGGTATTGCTTTGGGATCCGGAACTTGCCATTGACCAGTAAATTTATATTCAAAATGCTATTTTAGAATTTATACATTTTATATTTTAATATAAATTAACTAGTTTATAGCTTAAACTAAATTTGCGAAATTAAACTTATGAATAAAAGTATACTATTAAATTTTTTTAGAATATTTAACTACAAAATAAATTACCTATGTACAAGTATCGATTCACTCCCATCTTTATTATAATAAATAAAAGTTTAAACTTGATTAATTTTTTTTAAATAAAACCTAATTATTATCACTTAACTTATAAAATAGCATTAGTAAACCATACTAATAAAAAACTCATAAGCATATAAATAGAGCATAGTGCTTCTGTGTAAGAATTTATTAAATTACAAAATACTGTTCTACTATTTTTTAATCCAGACCATAATTAGTTAAATTTATTAGAAAAATAAAATGGATAATATTAAAGAGGAGCTACATTAAAGGCTACTAACAAAAGTTCTAGTGATACTGTGTTAAGCATTCTAAAGCATCTGGAATAAGGTTAGTAGCATCTAAGCTATAGTGGGAATTTTATACTTGCACAAATATAAAACTGCTTTTTATTTAAAACTTATAAAATTGATAACATTGTTATAATACAATAATTTAAGTACTGTATTAAAATTTAGTATCAATTAGATTTAAATTAAATAAAAATTAATTTTACCTTTTATAAATATAATTAAAATATTTTATTTTATTTTTAAATAAAAGTAATATAGTTATATTATTTGTATTATTAGCTTAAATATTTAATAATATAACTAAAAATTTAAAAAATTATGGATTTAAGTATATATAAAATATTGATTTTTTTTAAAAGGGAAGCTAAATTTTAAAATAATTCCAAAATATTTTTTATTATTTTTATTTATTAACTATTAAAAAATATAACTTAAAAAAATGTTTTTTAAGTTTATATATATATTAATTATATTATAATACTATTTTAAATATTTATTTTATAATATAAAATACTTAAAGTTATTAAAATAACTAAAATAATAAAAAATAGTCTTTTAACTTTAAAATTTATTATATATATATAAAATTAGATTTATAAGTAAGTTATAAATAAAATAGCAATATTTTAATTTTTAATTTTAAATATTTAGATTTATTAAAGAAATAAAATAATAATAATAAATATATAATTAACTTTAAAATTTACTATATATATAATTGCATTTATAATTAAATTATAAATAAAATAATAATAATTTTTATTTAAAATATAATAATAGAAATAAATAAAATAAAATAAAACTTATTAAATATAAAATAAATATTTAATATATAAATATAATAATTTTAATAATAGCATTTTTATACTTTTTAGCTATAAAAATATAATTTAATTAAATAGTTTTATTTTAAATTTTTTTAAAAGTTTATTTAAAAATCTATTCAGCTAAATTAATATACTAAAGTTTTATATATATAATATATAAAATACTAATATTAAATTTTCTTAACTAGTTTTTATATAATAGATTTATATAGCTTAGTTTTAAATTTAATTAAAATTTTATAAACTTTTTTATATAAAGTTTAAAAATATATACTTAGTATATAGTATATTATTAAAAAATATTTATTAAAACTATACTTTATCTTCTTTTATATATTAAAAAAAGTATATTAATTTATTAAATTATATAAGTATACTTTTTATATATAGTAGAAAAAGCAAAATACTAATATAGCTAATTTAAAAAAGCTTATAAATAGCTATAAAAAGCATTTAACTTTTAGCTATATAGCTTTAATAAAGTAGTTTTAGCTTAAAATTTATAACTGTTAGCTATAAAAAATAAACTTAAGTATTAAAAAAACTCTTTAATATAGATTTTTTTTATTTTTAAAATTTTATATATTAAAATATTTTCTAATTTAAATAATATTTAATATATTTTTATTTAAATATTTAATTAATTATTAATTAGTTATATTAAGTTTTTGAAATTTTATTTAGCTATTTTAAAATAAAACTATTTTTTTATTTATAATACTATATATTAATATATATAGTAATTTTTCTTATTATTAATATAATTATTAATTAATTAATTTTTAATTATTAGGCTATTTATTAATATTTTTATATCTATTAGTAAAATTAATATATATAAATATAAATATTAAATTTAAAAATATTTTAGAATTTAAAAAAAAAGCTAAAAATAATTAAATCTTTATTTTATTAGCTTAGTTTTATAATAATATAAATAATTTAAAAATGCTATTTTTTTAAAAAATAATAATAAATTAGATAAATAAGAGTTTTTTTTAACTATTATAAAATAGTTAAAATTTTAAACTAACTTTATTACTAAAAATATATAATATAAATAATAATCAACTTAATAAGTAATCTATTTTATATTATTACTATAAATAATAAATTATTATTAAAAATATAGCTTAGATATATATTATTTTCTAGCAATAATTATATTTAGTAAAGTTTTATATATTAAAATATAGAATATATACTAATTAATATCTAATTAAATATATATACCAGTTAAGAATAGTTTTATTTATAGATTTAAAAATAGTATTTTAATTGGAAAAAGTATTAGATCTTACTTGATAAACCTTATATACTTTTAAATATATTTATTATATATTGTAAAAATATTAAATTTTATATAATACACTATATTTATAAGTAGACTTATAGCTAATTTTTTTATAAATTTTAAAGTATAAGTACTTTTTAAAATATAAACAAGTATGAGTTTTAAAGTAAATAAATGTTAATATATTTTTTAAAGTTTAGTAATATTGAACTTTTTATAAAAATATAACTGCTTTAGTAAATCTATTATTCTCTTAATGTTAATCAGGTCTACAACATTATAGCTTATTTTTTGACTATTTACTAAACATTTTTTTATTGATAGTAAATACATGTTACTTTTTTTCTAATTATATACTGTAAGTAGTACTGTATTTAATTTTATTAAATAGTAGACATTCCTTGATCTAATGTAATATTGAGTATATTAGCAAGCTCTCCCTAATACATTTCTGCCTTAGTTTAGGTGCCTCTCCAATTGGTGGTCTTAACTTTATTTGTTTAACTAATCAGACTTATTAGAAATACCAGGTTCAGAAAATACACATTAAGGACAGTTTTAATACAGTATTATTAATGATAAATAATTTTTAAAAAAAATTTATAGCAAAATTAAAGCTAAAGGTACTTAAAAGCATATATTAATTTATAAAAATATGATGGTTGTTTAATAAATATTTAACACGATTAAAGGTTAGCTCCCAACATCGATTTATGAACTTTGAGGGATTGTCGCATACCTAAATCCAACATGATTTCTTCGGAGCCACCTGGGATAGCGTAAGCACGGACTTCACGGTAGAGTCGTTCTACTTTCTCACCCTGACCACCACGAGTGTAAGCTAGACCACCAAAGATCTGAGCAGCTTCACGAGCGCAGAACTCGAAAGTACGGGTGGATTGGGCTTTAAGGAGGGCGATAGGTCCACCCAGGCGAATCATAGCCACCTCGTTGGACATCTGCGTGTTCTGGTAGATCAGACTCTCCATCCAGGCGTGGGTAGCTTCGATGTGGCGCGCCATCTCCGCAAACTTGTTACGGATCACCGGGTGGTCCACCAGCCTTTTGCCGAAGGTGCTGCGTTTGTGGGCGTATTTGAGAGCTTCCTCAAAGCACACTCTGGCGAAACGGTTCGCCTGGATACAGATACCCATGCGTTCCTGGTTGAAGTTGAACATTATGTACTTGAATCCCTTGTTTTCCTTGCCGATTAAATTGGATATGGGTACGTGAACGTCTTCAAAAGTGATGTAGGAGGTACCACTAGCCCACACACCCGAGCAAAGCATCTGTCTAGTCTTCACACCAGGCATGGTGCGCTCGACTAATAACAGAGAGATACCGTTGATACCTTCACCACCGGTTCTAACTGCAACTGTAAAGTAATCAGCGAAAGTACCGTTAGTAATCCACTTCTTCTCACCATTTACCACGTAGTGCTTACCATCAGCCGATTTAGTAGCGGTACATTTAATGTTTGCTACATCGGACCCGGCGTAGGGTTCAGTAATAGCTAAGCAGATAGTACGCTCCCCGTTGATACAAGGGGGTACGATACGATCCTTAAGTTCTTCTGAGCCGAACTTGATAACAGGTGGTAAGCCTATACCAAATCCACCAATGATTCCCCATAATACACCACCAGAACCACATCTAGACAACTCGTCACAGATGATAAAGCTGCTGAAGTGGTCGTGAGCAGATAAATCCAAACCTTCCATCAATTTACCTTTGAAGTAATGAGCTGGTATAGGAGCACCAACGGTGGAGGCTAAGATACCGTTTTCGGCACACTTCTGGAACAGAGTCATGGGTACCTTCTTTGCCTCATCCCATTCGAAGCAGTACGGCTCGACATGCTCTGTAACGAATTTACGCATAGCTTTACGAATCTTAATATGTTTTTCCTCGTAGTACGGGGAAGCCAAATCCTGGTACCAGCTAGGGTCGCCAAACGGAACCATATCACCGAATCCGATTTTATCATCGTCGTCATCTTCCTCAACTTGCTTCTCACTGTTCACTACCTGAACTAACTCTTCTTCACGTCCGTTGCTGCCATCCCCTACTGTGCCTATACATAACTTTGGAGTATACTTATCCAAAATAGATTTATTGTGAAACATGTTAAACTGTTTAGTTGCATCCTTACCAGCTACTTTCATTACCACCTTCTTACCACCAGGATGCTCATCAAGGAAAGGCGTCATGTCATAAACCTTGTTATCTACAATAATCCAGCAGTCCTGCTCTGTGTTGTGTTGGGATATATCATCGATCGTGTATGTTTTGATTGCCATATTATCTTGTCTAATATTTAAAGCGCTTTTTCTTTTATCAGTTGGAGATGTTGAAGTTGATTGATTTTATATCGTTGATTAGATCTAAAGTTTTGATTTAACTTTTTGAAGTTTATATCCATTTGAACTTTAATGCTTTCACATGCCTCTTATTTTCACAAATCGATGGGGTTATTGGTTATTCGTTCTAACTAATTTGACAGCTACGTCATTCAACCTCGTCTCTATTTAGCACAGTTTTTTAGAACTTATTTCTAAAAGGCCAAATAGAATTTAGATTTTTAACAGTTGTTAGGTCATAATTTGAGATGAAACGTTTAATTAACTAATTTTCACGTAAGTTTTAAATTTAAGCATAAAATCGATGGTGAAATTAAATTTAGATCAAAGACTCAAAATTTAAAGCAATGTTTTTTTGAATATGTACTTTTTTATTTACAAGATAAATTTGGAAACTTGGATTCTAAATATTACATGCTTTATATACTCTTCTAATAACGTTACCCTTTTCTTTGTAAAAAAACAAGCTTGTTTGAATGCGAGTTTGAATATTAAATTTCGAAAATACGTAAGAAATGTACCTAACTTAAATCGCATTTGAATCACAGATAATATAAAAGGTTGCATATCAAAGATATTCCGCCATTTGACCAGTCATTTAAAAAGCAATGTGACACCCATCAGCTCGGCTTTGAATTGCGAAAGAGTTATATAAAGGAAATGTGCGCTTTTTGTTTTAGACTTTAGTAAGCCCTGTTATAAACCTATACACTGGTGGTGGCAAATAAGCTTTTACTGACAAAAATATACACCAATTTTATCTAAACAAATAGTAAATCTTTAAAGAATGATAATGGCTTATTTTTAGGCATTTTCTTTTTCTGTAGCTTATGCCAGGTATACCAAAAAGGTATAGTTTTTCAAACTATAAAATTATTTCGAAAAAATAAAACACTAAAATCGAAATAATAAGATATACAATGTTTACGATTTTTCAAGCTTATCCTGATTTAAAGAATGATTCTATCAAAATGTGGTTGATTTCCGCTTGCTTTTACGTTTCAAATATTTTATTTTAGCCAATCATCTGTCTCCAAAAAAGCTTTTGGTAAAACATCCCAGTATATTGAAAAAGAAACATTAGCACCTGAACTTACTAAGATAATATTCAGTAATACCTTTATAGACAATATTAGTACAAAGTCAGTCTATGCAAAAGAAAAATAGATATTTTATATTAACATCTTTTTACAAAATATATCTTTTCAGCTCCACTGTTATAATTACACCTTTTTTAAGATTTTTGATAAGATAAATATAAAATAATATACAGTTAACACCAGTTTTATTCAAATAATTACAGTTTATTATCTGAAATGTTAACATCTTAATTAAACTAATTATAATCAAATTTTATATTTTTCAAAATATAATAAAATTTCTAACTTAACCTTTTAAAGTAATATAAAAATATGCTAAAAATATAAAGTTTAAATAAGATAAAATAAATGCATTATTTACTAATTAAAAGCTAAACTCTTTTTGTTTTTTATAGAAAATATTTATAAATATTTATCCTTAAGCTATAATAAGTTTACAGCATTTTGATAGCAACTAGTTTTTACTATAGTTTTTATTTTTATTTTTTATTTCTATATATAAAAATTTTAACATTTATTTGCAATATATTAACATTTTTAATATATATGCATAAAATAATTAATAGTATTTAATTATATTTATAAAATTAAACTAGTTTAATATATAGATACTAATAGTTCTTTTTTGGCATTTAAGGCTAAATTATCTAAATAATGTTAATTTTTTAGTTATTATTAATTAATAACTATTAGTTTACTTTTAAAATAAATTTGCATTATTATAATTTAAATTAAAAAAAATTATCAATATAAAAAGCTTAATAGTATATAAAAAAATTAAAAGAAAAAAAATTAGTTTTTATTATAAAATTAATTTATAATTTATTAAAAATATAAAATTTAAGTAAAACAATTACAATTTGTATAAATAAGCTAAATATAAAAAAGTATTTAAATATATAGTTATATTATAAATTATATTAAACTTTTATAATAATAAAAAATCAAATCAAATAAATTAAAAACTATTTAATAATAATATAATTATTATTTTAAATATTATTTAAAATTATAAAATAAAATAGTTATACATTATAAAAAACTATTATTTTAATATATTAGTTATTAAAAATACTATAATATATTAATTATTTAAAATATTTTACTAATTTAATAAATTTAAAAGTAAAATATAAAAGTATATAGATTTAAAATCTTTATTTTATAAGTATTTTAAATAAAATATAAAAACAAGGTTTTTAATTTTATATATATATATTATTTATTATATATATAAGTTTTTATTTAAAGTTAATTATATATTTTTAAACTTTTTTTAATAATTTATCTTAAAATTCATATTAAATTTTAGCTAATTTAATATTTAAATATATAATGTTTTTTAGAATAATTTAAATAATTTTAATAAAATTTAGTTTAAATAATATATTAGCTTACTACTATATAATTTTTTTAAAAAATTAACATTAATATAAAAAAATATATAAATATATACTATATATATATAATTAATAAGCTTATATTTATATTTTACTTTTTATAAAACTTATATAATAATATTTAATAAATTTTATATAGTTAAGTTTTTATTTTTTTATTAATATATAATATTTATTAAAATATAATTAAATTTAAATTATTATTTATTTAGCTAAATATATTATTAATATAAACTATATAATATTTTACTACCTTTTATTTAAAGTTAGTATAAAAATTAATTTTTGAATTTTAAAAAAATAAGTAATACTAATTATTTATTATAAATAATTAAATATAAATTTATATACTAGTTAATTTTTATTAAATGTAATATTCTATTACTTAGTAAAATAATAATTTACCAACTTTTAAAAATTTACTTTTAATTTTATAACTTTATTTTAATTTGTTGGTAATAAATCAAAAATGCATTAACAAAGTCTAAAATATTAAAATAAGCTTAAAATAAAAACTTAAGTTTTTTATTCAGTTATTTTAGCTTAAAAGCTTTACTAAAAATATATCTATAAATAAAGTCTAGTATAAACTATTAAAGCTCAAAGAAATAACAAATTATGTCTATACTTAATAAATAATATTACTATATAAATATATCAAAAATCTATATTAAAATTAACTAAATGTTATATAATAAGTTTTTTATATACTTTTATATTATTTTTCTATTTTTTTAGCTTATTTTTTTAAATATATTAAGGTAGTAACTTATAAAAAAGGCTATTATAACCTTTTCCTTCACTTACTTTATTTATATTTCTTATATATATTTACTACTAAAAAACTTACCTTTCTAGTTATATATATAGTAAATTAACTATTTTATATATATAAACTAGTTAACTTTACTAAAAAAAAGACTAATATTAATATTGAAACTATTATTTAGTGAATTATAACTGTTATTATATTTTTTATTAATAAAAATACTAATATTATAGTAATACTTTTATATATATTTTTAGGCAAACTTATACTATTTATAATTATTATATTATTATTATATTTTATACTATATAACCTAAATATTAGCTTTAGTATAACATTTTAAACTAGATGTTATATTAAGTAGCTAATTTAATAATAAGAATTTTAGCTTTATTATACTTTTAAATTAAAAATTATTATTTTAATTAATTATAAGTTTGAGTTAAAAGTAAGTATTTTAATTAATTATAAATTTAAGTTTATAATAAGCAAAAATATTAATTTAAAAATAAAATATAAAAAATTTTATATAAAGTAGACAAAACTTTTCTAAATAATATATTAGTAATTTGCTTATAAAAGTATTAAATAAACTTTAAATAATAAAATAAGTAGTTTTTTTAAGTTGTTAAATAAATAGACTTATAATAAATATTATCTTAAAATAAATTAAGTTATTAGCAAACTAGTTAAAAAAAGAATATTTTTTTATATTGATAATAAGCTAATTATATTTTTATAATATTTTAAATACATACTTATATTAGTAATAAGATAACCTTACTATTAAAAAGTTTTAAATAAAAGTTTATTTAAATAGCAAGGCTATATTAATAAAACTTTTAATAAAATAACTTTAAAAAAAACATTTTACTTAATTTTATAATACTTTTAAAAAAATTAATATTAGTATAATATTAAAATAATAATTATTTAAGTTTAATATACTAGCTAAAATATTATAGTTTTAGTTTAAAATATAATATATTTAAAATTATAATATATATTAAATTATTAAAAAAAATGTAAATATAAAATAATTATATAATATTATTATAGTTTTTTTTAAAAAACTTATTAGTAAAATTATATATTAATTAAAATTTATATATATATTTTTCAGTAAATTATTTATTAAAAAAATTTAATTTTAAATTAGATTAAAACTTTTTTAATTTTTTTATAAAAGCTAATATTTTTTATTTAATGTAATTTTAAAATTAGTTTTTAAAATAAAATTATATAAAAGTTATAGTAAAGTTAATATATTTAATTAAATAAAAAATAATAATAATATATAAAAATATATTTTAAATTCATTATAAAATAATAAAATAAATTAGTACTTTTAATTTATTAATATCATAACTAGTTTAAATTAATACTAAATTTAAAATTTAAAATCTGTATAAATATTTTATTAAATAAATTTAAAAGATGTTAATTAAAATAAACTTAATATATAGTTTATTATAAATGTTTTTATATTATTTTTAAACTATAATTCTAAGATAAAAAAGAGTAAATATAATTTATAAAATAAAATACTAGTAAAAATCTAGTAAATAATAATAGATACAGTATTTTT
The DNA here is from genome assembly GCA_037055185.1 of Capillidium rhysosporum. NCBI lineage: Eukaryota > Fungi > Entomophthoromycota > Entomophthoromycetes > Entomophthorales > Capillidiaceae > Capillidium > Capillidium rhysosporum. The sequence continues at coordinate 18,257 of JAWQFY010000069.1, forward strand.
AAAAGTAATATACTATTTTATAGTATGCTTAACCTTTAAAAAAATATTTTATAAATAATTTTAATAAATTTTACTAAAAGTTTTAAGTTTTTTAATATATAAAATATATTTAATTTATTAAGTAAATACTTTATACTTTATTTTTTAAAATTAAAATTAGTTATTTTTAAAAGTTGCTAATCATCTATTATATATATTAGTATATATCTATATCTTTTAATACTTTAATATTTTTTAGTTTTTTAAAAATTAAAATAAACTAAAAATAATAATGAAATCATTATAAAAATAAATAAGTAAATTAAGAAAAGAGGGGAAAGTAAAGAGTAAAGAAGATAAACCTATATTTAAAACTTTACTTTTAGCTATTACTTATCTATAAGTTAGTTTAAATCATATTTATACTGCATCACAAGGTAAAGCCTTACAGTATCTAAGTAATTTTTTAAAATTAATTTATTTAAAAATTAATGTTCTATAATTTCTAATTTACTACTATTTTTTACTTTATAAAATTAAAAATCTAATTATTGTATCATAAACTTAACAGATAGCAATTTTATATTTTCTAATATTATAATTCAAAGCTATTTTATTTTATATAATTTAATATAAATTACCTATATTTTATAATTATTACTAATAAAATATGTACTTTCTATTATAATTTCACCTATATTTTGCAATATATCTATTATATTGCATATGAAAAAAGGTATATAGCACACACAAAGAATCTTATTAAAAGAAAGGTTCTACAAAATAATTAGCTTGATTTTTTAAGTAAAATTTCCATAACATTGTTACCTTATCAAGTTGTATAAAATTGCTATATCATATGATTCTAAGAATAGTTGAAAAGATAATCGGATAACTTGTTGTGTTTGTAGTTATTAAGGAAAATCAGTAATATAATATAAAAATATATGCCGCAAATTTATAATAAATGCTTATTGTAAAAGAGTCTCGATCCAAAATTTTAATTAATTCAAGTGTACGTATTCACGTATTTATATTGTGAAAACAATGTAGTGCATAATAAAGATAATATATTAAGTAATATAAATAACATATTCCGTCTTTGTAAAGCGAGATAAAAGTAAAATGACTTATGACCGTAACAATAGGAATTTGATTGTTTATAAAGTGTTTGTTTGGATTTCGTAGTTATTACTAATTGTCCTTAAATATTACATTTTAAAGGTCCATAATCCTTACAAACATCAATTTTCAAAAAATAAGAATTTATTTAAACGTTAAATATCGATTTATGATTAAATATTATCTTAAATTTACATTTTATCAAACCATTTTTATGTAAATTCAAAAAATATCTTTTAAATGAAGGATAGAATTAAAATAAAATAAAATTTCAAAAGGTTAAGCTTAAATTAAAACTAATTTAATAAGTATACAAAAGTAACGATAAAAGCAAAAATAATGTACTAACTGATCTAATTTTTTTACTTATTTAAATTTATTAAGTTTAATTTAGGTTAGGTTAGTTATTATGCTGTTTATATTTAATTATAATATAAGCATTTTAGTGGTAGCATAAACATACCACCTTCAAAATTTAACTAAAATTTAATAATAAATTATTAAAACTATTAATTTATTTGTATTTAAATATGGTTGAGTGTAAAATTACCAATTTTTATTTATGGCATAGATGGTAGACTAGTTCGATTTATTTCGACATATTAATGCCTTAAAATTAAAATATACCTACAATAGCTATATAGTTAATTTTATTAAGTTTCAATTTATAGAGGATCGGGTAAAAATTTCGTATATCGATATCTATTCTTTTTAAAAGAATATATCTAAAAATTAATTTTTAAAATCGATTTTCGAACAATTTAATTACTATAGCAAAAATAAACAATAAAATTAAGTTAATTAACTTTATTAAAATTAGAATTATTTAGCTCAACTAAAATTAGTTCTCATCTATTATCTAATGCAAACAACGTAGTAATGTACATACCAAAGTTTTATACGCTAGCAACTTTGGGAGTTAAGGACAGTTTCAAAGTGAGCAACTTCTCATCCGATTTGAATCCATAATTGATTATCTCATCGAACTCCCTCAAACTATCCAGCTTCCTACTGTCGAATCCTTTAGCCAAACCGTGCTCGGCTTCGGGTGGACAATGTTCAGCCGGTCTGTACCGTAAAGTGGCAGAATTTGTAGACATGAAGGAGGAGCAGGATGCTCTAGATTTAAAGTTGGATTTAGAGATACTTAAAGATGTCATATCGGACCTTTCAGTAAAAGTGGTAACATTCGAAACGCTGGATCGGTTGGCCTTGGAGAATAGGTTCACTACGAACAGACTCTTCCTCCTATGACCAACGTCCAAGTTTTTGGTACGCTCGGTTTCGAAATCAAAATTTAGGTTGACCGCGCTAGATAGTCGGTTCATCGCCTTACGTAGCTTAGTCTCCGACTTAGCTTTTAAAGTGCAGGTTGTGGGATTGTAACTTATATACGAGACGCTATATCGGTTCTGCAACATCTTTCAACTTACCACAGAATGTCTACTGATATCTAATTTTTTAAAATACACAAAACTTGTCTAAGGTTAATCAAGCTACTATTTATAGTGTACCAAATTGTAGGCACTAAAATTTAAGGGGCCAAAATAGCTGAGCTTTTAAACATACTAAACGCTTAAAACGGAAAGTGAAATAACGATAGACTAAAATGCGTCCCAGTCCAAAACTTAGGGGCCGTTGTGGAGTGTAAGCTTAGTTTTAAACAACTAATACCAATTAAATCGATTGGTACGCTAAACTTATTGGTTCCTCATTAAATTGCCATAAACTCACTTATTGGCAAAATAACAGTTAGTTTGGTTGAATATATTTTATTAATTATACTAATTAATTGAATAGATGGCAAAGTATATGCATAGAACGATTTTTCTTGGGTAATAGTCGGATATTCCCATTAAAAAAAGCTGGCTTGCCACTTGGCAAAATTTTAAATTATTCGGAGTGCGAGCGTTATCTGTTTTGGTACGTTTGTTTAATGGTTTGCGTAACTTTAACACTAAGCTTATAAGCGTTCTACTAATTTTGTTTTGCCACTAAAATTTAATTCCAAATTCAAGGCGATAACATCCCCTCATTTAAATCACAACTCGTCCAAGCTACCCACCCGCTACCCGTTGCTAAAAATAATCTATCCAGCCGTTAGGAACTAAATTTATTATATGTTTTGTCGATCGGAGTGTACATAGCTCTGAGATTATTAGCATGCTATAGGAGTAATTTGCCGTACCTAAAATTACGCCACTATAAAAGTAATAAATCATACAAAAATTGGTCTGTAGTTGATTTATAATTTAAAACTTTCCCCAGCGATTCTTTTTCTAAACAGTGTAAACGCTGCTTAAATAATTTTACACAGCTACGCAGGGTGCAAATAAATAATATAATTTTTTTTTACAAACGATGTACTATTAGAACTAAATTTATGGTAGGGTTGAGCGATAAATTTAATATCGGCTATTTGTATAATAATAAAGATTTCGATCTAAAACACTTTTACAACTTTAATATTTAAAAAGATGCGTAGACAAACTGCTAAAATTTTAAAATCATCTTTATATCGATATAAACTATTTTAACTTCAACTGGTAGTTAATAAAAATAAATGAACTTCCCACTTCGGTTATTAAAGTTTACCAAAAAGTTTAATAAAATAGCGATTTAATAGCCGTTCATTTAGATTTAAATTGCTGGTTTTCTAGTTTAAAGCTGACAAACTTTACCAACTCAATTTCAGTTAAAAGTTTGCAGCTTTTAAACTCTTGATCTTTGTTCTAAAAGGATCAATTTGACTAAATTAAGCTAAATTTGCAACAATTAGAACAGCCAACCTTCAAAATTTTACCAATTTGTTTAGTTATAAAATAGTTAGTCCGATCCTTTTTTTATTAAGTTAGAAGTAGCAAAATGTATTGACACTAAAAAAAAACTAACAACTTCTGCCTTTTCTATACAAAATCGGTTGGAAGCGGTTGTTTAGAACAAGCTAGTTTCATTAAACTTTTATAATATTATTTAACTCAGCAGATAAAATTAAAATTTTTAGTTTTAGTAAAACTTTGAATAAAAACATATTAAAATTTACTTTAATTGTATATATAAATAGCTAAAAATAAGATAAACTAAAAAATAAAAATAAAAACTAAAAATTTTAGCTATTTTATCTTTATTTAATTGGTAAGAAATCTTTCACAAATCTAACGTTAGAGTTATTTAGAACCTTAATATACAGATTCTAATATATTTAGAAATTTATATTTTCACTTAATTTAGAACACATAGATGTAACTATATAAAAAAATTTATCAAATTAGTAAAAATAATAAAAAATTTAAACTTTTCTAATTTAGTATTTTATAAAAGAATAAACCAGTAAATTTAAACTATATAAATTATTAATTACTTTTAAAAGTAGCTAATCTCAATATTAAAATTAAATAATGAAAATCTAGAAAATAAAAAAAGACTATATATATAATAAGAAATAAATTTATTCATATTTATAAAGTATATAACATTAAGTAGACTATTATTAAAAAAAATACTTACTAAAAGCTATTTGATATTTAAATATTAAAAAAGAAGTATGTTACTTTAAAATTTTTTAATAATATACTTATTACATTTAAGTTTATATTATTATTTTTTGTATTAATATAATAGAATTGGTTTTTTAATTTACCAGTTATTATAAAGTATATAGTAAACTTATTTTAAAAACTTAAATAATAGCTTTTATTTTATTAAATACTATTTTATACTATAGTAAATTTATATAACTATTTTATATAAAAATTAAGTAATATAATAATAACATTAAAGCTACTAATTTATTATTAGCTTTAAATTTAACTTAATTATTATTAGCTTAAAACTAAATACTAATAAATTAAATATGCTAGCTAATTAGCTACTTATTAACTTTATAAAAATATTTTATTTACTTTTAATATATTATATTAAAAACTAAAACTTTAAAAACTTAAAAATTTTTATTTTATAAATAATAAAATGTTATACTTAATATTTATTAACTATAATAATAATTAAAAAAAAATTAATTAGTATTAATAATTTTTTAAAATATTAAATTATAATAATATAAGAATTATATATTTATATTTTAATAAAATACTACTATAATATTAATATATTTATACATTAATAAAAGTTAAAATCTAATAATAATTATAAAATAAATAGAAAAAAAAGCTAAATTAACAAAAAACTATATTAAAAATTATTATAATTATTATAATTAAATATATATTAAAAAAATATATTATTATATAATATAGCTATACTATTATTAATATAATTAAAGTATATTTAAAGTGCAGTTTTAAGTTTTTAATATTTAACTTTTATTTTTAAAGCTATATTTAAAAGATAAGCAAATATAAAAATATATATTATATATATAAATACTTTTAATATATTTTCTAAATAAATATATTAATAATTATTTAAATAAATTACTAATTATATATTAATGCTATACTTTAATATATTATTTTAAATTATATAATAGTTAAAATAGTAAATTAACTTATATTATATAATAAAGTAAAATTAAACTTATTATATATTTAAATATTAAAAAACATTATATATATATATAATATAGTAAAGTATATAATAGTATTAAGTATAGAATATAATATTTTTTATTTTTTTAAATTAAAATAAAAATAAAAAATTTGTAAACTAAGTAAAATATTAAAATATAATTTTTTTATATTATAATTAATTATTAAAATTATTTAAAAAAATAGTTAGTTTAGTTTAAACTCTTTATTTTAATAGTAAAAAAAAATAAAAGAAAGATATAAAAAAAGTATTTTAACTTTTAATAATATTATAGAAATATAAATTTTCTTATATAGTTTAATTTTAAATTTGGTTAAAAAATTTATTAAAAAGCTATTAAAAAGCTATTAAATTATTTTAATAAATAGTTTTTAATTTTTATATAGCTATAATAACTAAAGTTATATCTAATTATATATAATAAATATATATTATATTATTAGTATTAAGTTTATTAATTTATTTTATATAAAGTATAAAATTATTAAAATTTAAATTTAAATTTAAATTTAATTAAAAACTATTAAATTTTTAGCTTTATTTAAAAGTATATTAAAAAAATAGTTAATTATTTAAAAATATAAATAATTAATAAAATTATACTAAGTATATAGCTTTATAAATTAATATTTTATAGAAAAATATTTGTAAAATTAGTTTAAAAAAGCTTATAAATAGCTACTATTATTTATAATTATAAGCTGTAAATTAATAAAATAGTTAAAGCCTACTATTATAAATTTAAGTAATTATAGCTTATAGCTATAAAGAAAAAAAATTAAAATATAAAAAAAATTTCTAAAATTATAATTTTAAAAAATATATAAAAAACTTTTTTCTAAATTTAGTAGTTTTATAAATATTATATATTTATAAAAAAGTTATTTTAGCTAATTTTTTAAAATTTCTAGAATTAAAACTAGTTAATTTTAATAGTACCTAATTATATATTTTTTTATTGTAATTTATTTATAAATGCTAGTATATATTATTATTATATGGATTTTTATATAATTTATAATATATATATTTTTCAATTTTTTAAAAATTAGATAGTCATATAAAAATAAATATATTTTTACTAAATAATTTTAGAATTTAATAATATACAATTATAAATTTAGACTTACCTATTAGTGAATTTAATTTAAATCCATCTTTTTATATACTTTTATTTTTTTACTTTATAGCTTCTTTTTGATAGTATCACCTTATTTACTTTGTTTTCTTCTGTAAAGCTAGTATATTTTTTTGTGTTGATTTCACTTTTTTCTGAACTACCTATTTCACTCTACAGTTTTTGAAATTATAAAACTATGCTTTAATACATATAAGACAAAAATATTAAAATTAGATTTCCAAAAATATGTAATGAAGTAATTAAAATCAATCTAAAGCTTAATTTTTCAATCATATTTTACCGTTACCAAATGGGAAAAAGTTGAACTTCAGATTTTTGTCAAGTCTTTTTTTGTAAGATTTTGGAGGACACTACTTTATTTTATGCAATTCTAACCTAATTAAGCTGAGTTTAATTTTTTAAGTTAAATATTTTCAAAGCTTTTACTTTTTCTTGCTAATCAGGTGACCTAATTCAAGTATTATTAATAATTACAAAGTACTATGGAGTTAAATTAGAGTGTGGAGACTATGACAGAAGGATCATGTTTTCGTGACAAGTATATGCTTTTTAACTAGAGTATTTTCGTAAGGTTTTGAGGTTTAAAATATAAAAATTTGCAGTTTAAATCTAAATCAATTGATTTAAAATTGCTGATTTGCTTTAAGATTTTTTTGATATACTTTTGGCGAGTCCTTTTAACAAAATAGGAAGTTAAATTGCTTTTTTTCTAAATAGTGATGATAACCAATTTGTTTCTAATTCGATATTCCCAAGATAAAATTGCAAAGCTAGTATTTGTAGCAGAGTGCCTATAGCGATCAACTAATTTCAGTAACGCACACTCAAATTAAAAATGACAAGCCTAGATCAAGAAGCATTTTATTTCCCTGATACAAGCTCATATGTTGAAACTTTTGTAGATTTAAAGTAAGCCGATTTGAATTATATTTTAACTGAACTCTTTTAAAACTAAACTTTTATAAAGCAAGGGTCGAGACAAATATGGATTTACTTTACCTTACCCTTCTACTAATTTAGAACAATTTAAAATATTTGTTGCATCTTATAATAAGAAATTGGAATTTAGAGCAAAACAATGGAATCAACTCTTGTCAAATAATGGAAATTATCCACCAGAACGTAACGATAAAGGTAACGTTATTTTTTTAAAACTTACTAAAAGCAATAAATAAGTCAAGAGATATATTAGAAAAGGTGTACCTTGCAATAGACGTGGAAAAGTAAAACAAATTTTAGCAAATTATTCTTACACTTAGATTTGGTTCTATTACAGTGGTGCTGAAAAGAATTGGTCAAACAATCAAGGAAAATATCGACAATATATAACTAAATTGATTAACAATGAAGTAGAAACCCCTTTTTTAGACGAAATCGAACAAGGTACATATTATAAAATGATTAACTATTAATTTGTGTCTAAATTGTAGATATGCATCGTACTTTTCCTAATAATGTTCATTTTAAACTGAAGGAGCAAGATAATACAATATCTAATAGATTCAGTGATCAAATTCCAATTTTATCTGCATTGAGGCGTGTGTTACTTTGTTTCACCTTATATAAGCCAGATATCGGCTACCTGCAACCTTTTAGTTACATAGTTGGATTGCTTTTACTCTTTATGGACGAAGAAAAGGCGTTCTGGATGCTAGTTACTATTGTTACACAAATTGTCCCTACCAATTTTTATAAGCATCAACTCCAAGGTGCAGCTCTTGAAGCCAAAGTGCTTACTCAGTTAATTTCTACAAAACTACCAACATTAAACAATCATTTTAACGAGATGGAAAAGCTAGGTATGCCCTCCCCACTGTTAGCTTTTAGCCCCTGGTTTCCGTTGTTATTTGTTGATCAGCTTCCTCCAGAATCTGCACTGAGAGTTCTAGATTCTTTCTTTTATGAAGGCATTAAAATTCTATTTAGAACTTCGTTAGCTTTGCTTGTTTTGAACGAAAGAGAGTTGATAAATTGTAAGGATCCAATGCAGTTATTCCAAAAATTACAGCACCTTCCAAAAATTAACCAGGATTGCCAGAAGTTAATGGAGATTGCTTTTTCTAGAACCTGTACCATAAGTAGGTCTAGTTTACAAGGTATTAGAAATACTTTTGGGAATGATGGCTAAGTTAAGTTAATTTAACCCCCTTAATTCTATCAAAATTCAAGTTTCAGCTTTAATAAGACAAGTCTTATTCAATTTGAATTTAATATGTTTAAAAGCTAATTACTATTTCATTAGTTTAAACAACCCTTAATTAAATATCTAATTGGTTTTAAAGCATTAATTATATGTATTAATATTATTTTTTTAAATTGTTATTTAGTTTAGATTTGTATAAATTAAGAAAAATTTCCATAAGTGGAAAAAAGCACATTTTTTAGAAAAACTATTTCAAATTGTTTTTTATTAGTAAAAATCTCTTAAAAATAAAAAATTTATTTTAAAAACCAAAACTTTCTTAAAAGAAAATAATAAATGATTTTTTTAATATAAAATTTATTATTTAAAAAAGTAATCCTATATTTTCTAAAGTATAAAACTATTTTTATATTAGTTTATATATCTTTATAAATTTTAAACTATAAACTAAATTATTTTATTAAATTCCAAAAAAGGTTAGCTAAAATAAACTAACTAAAAAGCAATCCTATATTTATGTAAATAAAAGTAATTTATTAACAATTTAATTTATATAAAAAAACTTTAGCTAAAAAAATATATGTTTAATATCTATTAACTAAAATTAATAACTATATTATTAAGATTTAGTATTGAATTTTTATTTAAAAGAAAAATATTCATAGTTATAATTATTTATTATATATATTTTTTAATTAATTGTAAATTAAAATTGTAATAAATATATTAAAATTTTTATTTTATTTTAAACTAGTAGAAAGGATAATATATATTTATAACTAAAAAATTATTAAAAAATTAATTGTAATTAATATAATATTTTTTTATTTATAAATTAATATTTATTTATAAAAGTATTTAATATATATACAATTAATATTTGTAATTAAAATAAATATAAAAAGTTAGTAGTATAAAAAAATATTAGTTTTAAATAAAATAATATTTAATATTTTATTAATTAAAATCTTAAAATTAAAATATACAAGTTTATTTATTATTTACTTTTAAATATTTATTTAAAAAAGTAGCAAAAATATTTAAAGTATTTTATTAGTAATTTTTAAATATATTAAAATAGTTTTTACTATTTAATTATTTTAAATACTATTATTATTATAAAAGCTATAATAATAAAGTTTAGAAAAATAGATTTAAGCTATATTTTTATTAAATTTAAAAAAAATCTCCTATTAAAAAGCTGAAAAATAAGTTAAAATACTTTATATAAAAAGTAAATTTAATATTATAGATTAAATATTAAGCTAAATTTAAAAATAAAATTAATATAAATATTTAAAACAAATTAATACTCTTATTAAATAATATAAAAGTTTTTACATAATATAAAAAGCTATATATAATAAGTTAAAAATAGAAATAGTTAGAATTAAAAAATAAAAGTTTGCTTTTTAGGTAAGTTATAGCTAAATAAAAGGATAGTAATAAAATAATAATAATTTAAATAAATTTTTAATAAATATTTTAATAAATATAGATAATTTATACAAATTAAAATAATAAAATATAGTATAAAAAAAATAAATTAAAACTAAATAAGTAATAAACTAAAATATAAATAATATTTTTATTTATATAATTATAAATACTTATTATTATTATTTAAATTGAAATTATTGTAATATTATTAGCATTATATTTATTTAATAAGTATTTTAATTTATTTTGCTAGTTAATTTATATAAATTATTAAGTTTATATTTTAAATAAAATTTTAATAAAGTTTAATTATTTTTTATAACTTTATATATTTTATTATAAGAATTTTAGATTTAATTATTGCTATTTTACTAAGTTATAATTTTTAGACACTTATTTACTATAAATTAAATTTATTTAATTTAAAATATTTAAAAAACTTTTTAAAAAAATTACAATTTTAATAGCTATAATAATTAAATAAAAGTAGTTTTTTTTATTAGTATATATTATTATCATTGTAAAAAAAATTATACTATTAAGCTTCTTTTTATTTCTTTAATTTTTTTAAGCATTAATATTATAATTTCTTAATAAGTTTAATTATATTTTTATGGTTTTTATAAAAATTTACTTTTTTTTATAATTTAAATACCTTTTTTATAAAACTAAATATTATATTTTTTTCTTTTTAAAATATTAAAGTACTATTTTATTTATAATTTTTCTATTTTTATTATTATATTAGTCTTAGTTTAATATTAATTTATTTTTTGATTATTAGTTTTTTATAAATTTTAAATAATTATAAGTAAAAGTTATTATAAATTTTAAAGTTTTAAAATAATTTTATTTTATAAATTACTAAATTTAAAATTTTAACTACTTTAAAAAGCTAATAAATTTAAAATTTTTAATATTAAAGTAATCTAGTTTATTAAATAAATTATAAAAAATATTTTTAGCTTTTTGTAATTTTTATTAAATTTTAATATAATAACTTTATTTAGTATATTTTTTTAATTTTAATATAATTAAAAAATATATATTAGTTATAAATAGTAAGTTAATTTTAATATATACTTAAAAGTATTATTTTTATAGCTTAATAATAAAAATTATTATAAGTAAATTATATTAAACATAATTTAATTCTTTAATTATTTTAAAGTTTAATATACTTTTTTTATTTAGTTATTAGTTTATAACTTATAAATAATTAGTAGTTTTAGTTAATTTTAAATAGTTTATAAAAAATTTCTAATATTAAAAAGCTAACTAAATATTAAAAGTAGTATTAATAAATTTTAATTTTTTTAATTTTTAAAATTAAAAATTATTATTATTTTTAATATATATTAGTAAATATTATTTTAATCTAGACTAGATATATTTATATTATATTAAATATTTTTATAGTCTTTTCTTTTTTATAACTTTGCTAAAACTATTATATAAAAGTTTTTTAAAATAAAGTTATTTTTATTATATATTTACTTATTTTATTAGTTTAAATTTAGATTAATACTATTTTTGCTTATTTGTTTTTCTTAGTAATTTTAATAATTTACTTTTTTAAAAGTATATAATAATACTATAAAATAGCTAAATTTTTAAAATATAATATATAATATTACTTTATATAAATATTTAGCTAAAATTTTTAATAAGCCTATTTAAAATTTTATTAGTTTTTCTACAAATATATTTTAAAGTAAAAGCTATAATAAGTAATTATTTAAAATATTTAAAAGTAAATTAAATATTTTTATTTTATTTTTAAATATAGTCTTCTTTTATTAATTTAGTAAAAAAGTAAGTAATAGTATTATATTATAAAATAAATTTTTAAAAAATTTTACCATTTTAAAAAACTTTAAATTTTTTTAATATTTTTTAAAACTACCTACTTTTATAAGTTAGCAATTTTATTTTTTATATAAATATTTAAAAAAAATATATATAAAATTATATTTTCTAATTTTATAAATAATTTATTTATTAATATTATTTAGCTATATTAAATATATTATTTTAAAGTTAGGTTATAAATAAAAATATTATTTTAACAATATATTATAAAATAATTTATAAATAAGTATAAAGTTTTATTTATTAAATATAAATAATTTTTAAAGTATTAGTAAGTCTAAATAATATAATTAGCTATTTAAATAATTTATAATAATATTTAAAAATAGCTTTTTATTTATTTTTTATTATTTAAACTAAATAATAAATATTTTTAAATTTTAATTTGATATAAATAGTAGTTTATTTAATCTAGTTTTATAAATCTAAAATTAATTAATTAAAAAATTTAATAATAACTAAATTCAATTTTTAATAATTTATATAAAATTAATTTTTTTTATTTTTTTGATAAATAAATAAAAGTTTTAATACTACTAAAAATATATACTTTTAAATTAGTTATAATATTTTTTATAATAAATATTTAAGAAATATAATAAACTTTATTTTTTTAATACTTTTAATTAATAATAAATTTAAGTTTATAAAAAATTTAATTTAAAATAATGAAAATTTAGTATTTTATTATTTTAAAATAAGTAAAAAAAGTAAAAGTATTTAGATACACTATTAATTTTTTAATAAGCTAATAAATATATATATAATAACTAATATAGTATTTAGTAATTTTATAAAGATAAAAAATGTTTAAAAGTTAGTTTTTTAAACATATAATATTTTAGACTTTTAGTTTTATTATAGCTATTAAGTTAATTATTTATAATTAAATTTAATTATCTAATATTATTACTAAACTTTTAATAAAATAAAATTTTTATTATTATTAAAAAGGTTTATACTAGTTTATAATATATTTTAGTTATATATAATATAAATAAATTTTTTTATTAATTTTTTCTAAATTGAATTAAATTTATTAAATTTAATATAATATTATAATTATTAGAAAATTTAATAATTTTAACTTTTTTTATTAATTTAACTATATTAAAAAAATTAAATTAATATTTTTCATTTTTATTAAGATAAAAAGCTATATATTACTTAAAAATATAATAATTTTACTATTATTATTTAAATTAAAATTTATTAATAAACTATAAATTATAATTTTTATTTTATTTTATTTTATTTTATTTTATTTTTTTATTTATATTTTTAATTTTTATAATATTATATAAATTAGCATTTTTTTATAAAGTAAAAAAGTTTTAAAAAGCTTAAAGCTATATATTATAATTTATTAAATCTAATAATTAAAAGAAATAAATTTAACTTTAAATATTTACTTTTTTTAAAATAGTTTTATTTTATTTTAATTAATTTAGTAAATATTTAAATATTAAATAAAAAAAATTTAACTTTTTTTAACTAATAATTAACTTTGTTTTTCTTTTTATTATAGCTAAATTTTAGTTTTTTTAAAGATAGAAAAATAAATTTATTATTATTATTATTAATTAGTTTTATTATATTAATATTTAATAATAAAATATAAAAAATAATCTAAATTATTTATATTATATATTAATTTAAAAAAATATTTAAAAAATATATTATGCTATTAAATTTAAAAAAATCTTTTATCAAAAAGTTAGAAAATTAGTTAAAACACCTTATTTAAAGAATAAAAGTAATATACTATAATATAATTAATATTAATTAAATTTAAAAAATTAAATAAAATAAGTATTTAAAATAACTTGATATTTTTATTAAATAGTATAAAATTTTTTACTAAAAGGCAAAAAGCTATATATATTAGATTAGAAATAAAAAAGCTAAGTTAAAAAATAAAAATTTTGCTTTTTAAGTAAGCTATATTCAAATAAAATACTTAAAATAAAAAATTAATAAAAATAGTCAAATTTTAATAAATATTTTAATAAATATAAAATAATATTTTAAATATTAAAAAAATTAAAAATAAAAGTTTATATATAATTATTAAATAAATAAAAATAATTTAAATAGCTTAAAATAATAAATTATAAAATAAACTAAAATATAAATAATATTTTTATTTATATAGTTACTAATATTTATTACTTTTATTTAAACTAAAAGTATTATAATATTAATAGTATTATATATATTTAATAAATATTTTAATTTATTTTATTAGTTAATTTTATATAAATTATTAGATTTATATTATATATAAAACTAATGAATAAAATTTTAATAAATTTTAACTATTTTTTATTAAGTTATAAGCTATTTTATAAAAAAATTAAATTTAGTTATTATTATTTTACTAGGTTGTAATTTTTAAGTATTTACTTATTATAAGTTAAATTTATTAGTTTTAAAATTTTAAAAAAATAAAAAATAAAGTTAATAAAATAATAATTTAAATTTACAGTTTTTATAGTTGTATTAATTAAATAAAAGTAAGTTTTTTTAATAGTTAGTAGTAAATATTAAGCTTTATTAAAATTAATTAATTAGCTTTTAATAAATAAAATAGCTAAAATTAATATTATAGCTTTTATTTAAATTTAAAAAAATTATAAAAAGGCTATATTAATTAGTTTAGTAAAAAAACTTTAGAAAAAAAAAGAAAAATAACTTAAAATATAAAAAATATACATAATATAAATTTAATAAAATCTAAGTAATAAAATTGTTAAATTTAATATTTTATAATTTTTATATATTTTATATTAAAAATATTATTAACTACTAACTTTTAAAATAAAAACTATTTTTTTATTTAGATTTTTTAGATTTAAATATAAAATATATATATATTAAACTTTAATTAGATTTAAAAAAAGTAAAAAAGATATCTAGTAAAATAATTATAAATTATAAAAATTTAAAACTTTTATAATTAAAATTATTATAACATTTTGCTAATATTTTATTTAGTACTTACAATATTTATAAGGCTTTTTTAGTAACTTTTTATTTATTAATTTTATTTTTAATTAGTATATACTATAATAATACTAAAAAATACTAAAACATATTAAAAAATAAATAAAAAATTAATAACTTAATTTTTATTTAAGTGTAGAAAAATTATAAAAATATTTTAATAAAGTCAAATTAAATTAAAATTTATATTTTTCTACTTTTATAAAATATAATGTATTGAATTTAAATTTGATAAATAACTTTAATTTTAAATTTAGCTTTTTTGAAATTAAAGTTAAAATAATATTTTAACAGCTTTATATAAAATTAATATAACTGTTTGTCTTTGAATATTTATTTTGAAAAGTAAAATTTTATAATAAAAATATTATAGCTATATTATTTAAATAAAATACTATATTTTAATTAATATGTATTTATAACTTTTAAAAGTATATTAACTAGAAAATAAATTTAATTTAGAAGTAAATATTATTATAAGAATAGATTACATTAAATAATTTGGTAGTTAATAAAATAAAAATATATTAAGTTAAAGCTTAATTTTATAGAATTTTAATAAAAATGAAAAAAACAGTAAAAAGAACTTTATAAATATAATTTAAACTTTAAGTATAAATAATAAATTAAGAATTAACAATTAATAAGCATCTCTAAAATATAGTATAATGTTTTAAGGGAATTTATGTATATCTTACTAAAAATTTATTCCTTAAAAGGTTATATTTCTTTTTTATATAATATTATATGCTAAATATATACATATAAGTTATATTTTAACTAAAAAGTCTATAAATTCTAATGCATCTTATTTATCTGTAGCTTTAAATAACTGCAACAATTAGAAATAAATTGTATACAATAAAGATTATTAGACATTAAAGTTTAATTGTAGATGAGCTAAGGTATATTTATATTAAATGGGAATGAAAGTTCTGACAAGTTTATACACTTTGTAATTTACCATGTTAAACATAGTCAAAAATAGTTTTAGTAGTACCTAATTAGAAATTAAATTATCATCAGAAGTACAACTTAGAGTCTTAAAAAGGCAAGAGTAATGGAAACAATTAGGACTCGAAATGCTAGTTAACTTCAATATCCTTAAAACAAACTTATTTCTTAGACTCCCTAGCAGCTCGAATCAGCGGAGTTAAAGATCTCAATGGGTCAGCTTTTTGTAGGAAAGGGTGCTAAAATACAATTAGTTTAAGGCAAGGGAAGCAGTTTACCTGTAGAAGTTCGCTGGCATTGGGGCGTTTATCAGAATCCACTTCTAGCGATTGCTTTAAGAAATCTAAGAAGACAGGTGTTAGACTTTCAGGGTTTTGCAACGTAGGAGTCCCGTTTGTAGCTATTAGATACAGAGCCTAAAATGATTAGAGAAAGTAGGTATGATGTAGCTACCCTTAGTGGATTTTCGTTCAAGTACGGCGGTTCTCCTTCGACCATTTCGATAGCCATAATACCTAATGACCATACATCGACTTTAGGACCGTACTCTTTCCTAGTTACAACTTCCGGTGCCATCCAGTAAGGAGTTCCGACCATTGTTGTTCTTTTGTTGTTAGATTCGTTAAGTTGGGCGCAGAACCCAAAATCGGCTATAAAGCTTAGCATGTTTCCTTAAAACAAAATTACTTAGTTTGACTTCACCGTTCATTGCTAGCAACACGTTATCACTTTTAATATCTCGATGTATAACACCTTTAGAATGTAAATGCTTTAATCCTTCTAGCGTCTGATATACCGTTAAAATTTGGTTAATATTTTAAATATTACTTCACGAGAAATGGCAGCAATCTGTCCTTCAGTCATCATGTTACTAGTAACTACGTCGGTCAAACTACCGCCCTCCATATATTCCATAACAACCCACAGATCGCCTTTAAACAAGAAACTATCGATATAATTGACAATGTTGCGATGTCTACTATCCTTCATGACGAGGATTTCATTAATAATCAAATCTTGCTTGGGTTGCTGTTCCAAGTTCATTTGCTTAATAGCAACTGACAGGCTAGTTTCAACTTGGGTAGCAGTGTATACGCCCCCAGAAGCGCTTAAAATCATGTACATTAGAATAGTTTAATAAAAATATGTACCCTTGTCCAATTTTAATTAAACCGGTGTATAGTTTTGTAGGGTCAGCATCTGTACATATGGCTCTAAGACGAGTGATTATATTTTCCCCTTCACTCTGGCGTGGACGAGGTGGCTTATTAGGATCTCTACGTCTAGTGGGGGTAGGAGTAGGAGCGTTCACAGCTGGAGCGTTGTATTTAGGACTCTCGGATAGCTTTTTAGGTGGGCTGATAGAACCTTTTATAGGAGATGGTCCAGGAGGAGCTAAGAATTACAGTGTAAGCAGCTACAAATATTAATGAAAGTTACGTTTTTGGAACTGGTTGCTAGAAGAGGAAGGCTTCTTTTTAAGTTCCTAAGGTACTGATTAGATAAAAACACGCACACAAGGACTACAGGATTCATGGGAGGTTTCTTTTTTGCTTCAATGGGCGGGGGAGGTGCTCGCCTCTAAATTTGGTATATTAGTGGATTATAGGATATTATAAAATTACTGGGTTTTCAAAAACTTGAAGAGGAGGTTTATTGACCGGATTTTTAGGCTCATTATTGAACTTATCCCAAACTGCATCTTCTTTAGCCTTTGAACTATCGGTATAGAATCCAATAATATCTATAACAGTCTAAAATTCTTAGAATAATCTTTTTTAAAAAGTACTTGTGGATGGGCTTGTTGCTCGTTTTTGGAAATACCCGCTTCAGTTAGTAACTTCTGCCACTCCTTTGGCAGGCCCTAATAAACTTATTAGTTTTTTCTTTTTCATAAAATTTACAGTGAATTCACCGGTATCCGAATTAAACCCAACATGAGTTAAATGTACTGGATTGTAAGGAGTTGAAATCTCTACCTTTTTTTCTGGAGAAAGAAGGTCTATAGCTATTTAGATAAAATTTTGTGTTTGAATAATACCAGACATAGAGCTAACAAAATTATTTAAAACCCCTTTCAAAGTTGTACGATTGTTAGATGGACTACTTTCACTTGGCGAGCTTGTCTCGTTAGATCCGTTAGGTTGATACTTTACCGGTGGTGATGCTAAATAAGCATTTGTATCGTTATTATAAACGTTACCACTGCTGGCACTTCGAGTCATAGCGATTCCAGGAGTAGAACCGGAACGACTGAGCGATTTTGGTTTTGGAGGATACTCGAATTCCTTATAGTTTTTAGCGGACGAAGAGGAATACTGCTCAGAGGAATGTAAATTTAAACCACGTAAGTCGTCATTTAAAGCGTGTGTCGAGATCGAACCAGGATTCCGATTTGCGGAAAAACTAGGCGCTTTATTGTGATAGTTATTATTATAGGATTGAATAGTTGAAGTTGGAGAAGCGTTAGCAGAAGTGGTTATTTTTGAAGTGTTAACGTTAGGGCGTGGTGGAGCAACTAGATTTCTTGGAGGATTGGGCGAGCTCATTAGGAAATTTAATGCCGTAAATCTAATATAATTATGATAAAAGAAAAAAATGGTATATATTAAAAAAATGAATTTATTTCATAAATAACTTACCAAGAATTAAATATTAAGTATAAAGATTCCCTTGTATCTTATAATGAATTTGTTAACTATATTTAAATTACTTATATGCTTCTTACAACTATCTATCAAGTTTTATAGCAAGCTATTAATCTGATTTATATAGTATAGGATCGTTATTGTTGGAACTTAGAGTGTTTAATACGAAAGCAATGTCGTCTTGTAAAAATCCAATTATAGCGGTTGAGTATTTGCCCAATATTGAAGTTGCAGATTTGGGCTAAGTTAATTCATTTTTTGTTCTCAATAAATTTAGTTTTTTATAAACTAATTTACTAGACTAATTTTAACAAAAGTATTTTCTATTTATACCCAATCAAACACTTACTCCACTTTCATAATTTAACTAAAATTCCTTTTAAAAAGGGATATTAGGTAAAGTTACCACAAAATTTAAATTTTCCAGCTACAATTAACTCGAATCAATCGCCTTATCGTAAAATATCGGTAGATACCTACATGTTGTAACAGCTGTAGTTGTTATAATACTTTTAAAATTTAATAATAATAAAGATTAAACAACGAACAACCCTTATATAGGAATGTTATACACTGTACTGATACCTTGGTTTATTTAAGTTTTAAATGAGTTTAACATTTAAAGCTTATAGCCGATATCGGTAAAAAAGTTTTATTTTTACAATAAAGTTCACGGCCCACCAAACTTTCGATAAACTATACTTTTATTTTTTTTATTTTGACAAACTTTAAAAAGTAATTCTAACTATATATGCTGAATGATAAAATAAAAAACAAAATTTAATAAATGTAATATATTTAACGTTTATTAATTTTCACTACATACATAACGATTTTTGATCTATTTAAATTAAAATCTCTTAGAACTTTTGAAAATAAATTATTATCGATAAAAATACTGAAAACATATATTTTTAAAATAGCTTAAATTATAATTAGACTATATATCACAAAATGATATTGTTATTTAATATATAGTATAAATAACGAGAATAAGTTTATTGAATTTTATAATTTATACATTCATTTAGATTTACATTAAATTTAGCAGAAAGTAATCATAATTTTTTAAAATAGCTATTATAATACTATAAAAAGTAAATAACTTTAAGAAGTTATAAATTTATAGATATGCTATGATAATTATCTTAGGCTATTATTATAGAAAGGCCTATAGTATTATGTAGTATAATATATAATATAAGGATAAGAGCAATTATAAGATATGATCTTATAATTAGAAAATAGAATTATATAGATAGAGTAAATTCAGATAGTCTAGATAATATTATTAAAAAGTATTAATCCAATAAGTAATAAGTAAAATTAATAGTATAATATATTACTTATTAAACAAAATAAAATAATTGTATATAGAAATATTTGCATAATATATATGGTGGTAATAGTAAAAAATATAAAAATAAAAGACTAAATAGAATTAGTTGTGAAAAGTTTATAAAGAAAGGTAAAAATAATTATATTTAAAAGTATATAGTTTTTTTACTAAGCTATATTCTTCTTAAAGCTTTAAAATACATATAATGTTAATATATATATATATATTTATTAAGGTTAAAAATAATTAAAATATCTTTTTTAGTTAATTAATTTTATTTAGCATAAAATATTTTTTATAATTTTATAGTTTTTCATTATAATTAAACTATAATAAAATAATAATAGTTTATAATTACTTATTAAATAGCTATTTTTTAAGATAAAATCTAATTAACCTATTTTTTAATACTAAAAGCTAATTAATAGTAGGCTTTAAAACTTATAAACTAAATATACTAGAAATTTACTTAAAGTTACTAACTATAGTTTATTTTAAAAAATAATGCTAATAAATATACTAGCTTAACTTATATATACATATTATCTAATTTTAAATAAGTTTATTTAAAATACTATTAATAGTATAAAAATTTAGTTTGGTGTTAAATTAAACTTAATAAATATTTAATAAATTAAATTAAAATTATAAATCAGTTTATTATAATAGTTAGATTTTTAACTAGGCTTAAAAAATAAAAATAAAAATTTTAAAAAAGTAAAGTTATAAAAATTTAATTTTTAAACTAGTTTAATTTTTAGTAAAGCTATAAAATATAATAATAAATAACTAATATAGCTATATTTAGTATTTTAAATAAGTAGTATTATATTTAGTTTTATTTAAACTTTATTTTAATTATATCTAGCAATATTAAAAATTAAAAAAAGTTAGTATAAATATATATAGTAATATTAATTATTAATATTACTATCTTTAGTAAAAATACTTATACTTTTTTTATTATTACTTTATTTAGCTTATTAGATAATAAAATACTTTTAAAAGTAAACTAGTATTATAATATAATTTTATTTTAACTATTTAGTTAAAAAAATAGTTAAAAATAATAGTATAAAATAAAAATTAATAAATTAAATTTAGCCATTTTTATAGTTACTAATAAATTATAAAACTAAGCTATTTAATTAAAACTTTATTATTAATTTATTTTTTAAAATTTTTTTATAAAAATTTGTAGTTTTTAAATATTTTAGTTTTATACTTTAAATTTATTTAGTTGTTATTTAATTATATAAAGTTTTTACTTTTTAAATAAGTTTTTTAAAATTAAATTAGTTACTTTTAAAAGTAGTTAATTCTTTATTTAATATATTTTATTTGAAAAATTTAGCTAAAATTATAGTTTTTTAAATAGTAAAATTATTTAGCTTTTAACTTTTTAATAAGGTTAACCTTTAAATACTTTTAGCTAAAAACTTTAGCATTATAACTATAGCATTTTTCTTAATTAATAAGTCTTAATTTTCTTATATTCTACCTTTTTAAGCCTTAAAAAGATAAAATTAAATGTATTAGCTACTTATATTTATTAATTTTATACTTTATATTTAAAAAAGCTTATTACTTTTTAATTTTCTTATTTTAAAACCCTTTCTTTCTTCCAGTAAAATTTATATTTCCTTCTACCCTCTTCTAGTCATTTTTTTAAAATGTATTTTATAGAATATGTAAACTATTAAAACATTTAGGTTAGGCTACCTAATTTATTAGAAAAAAATTAAACTTCAAAATTATATATATATTTAATTTAAAAGTTAAATTTGGCTTAATTGGACTGAATATTAGATTTTATTATAGCAAACTACAAAAACCTTAAGAATGTTGGTTAAAAATTGAAAGTTCAAATGGTCCTCCTATATATAAAGGTACTTTACATCTAACTAACAAGTTTGCAGTTTCTGCAGTTGTAAAAAATGTAGCCAAATTATTTTACAATTTAAATGATGCGTTTTTCGAATTTTAATCGATTCAAGATTTTTAACATTTTTAACAACTTAAGTTGAATTTGTCTAAGTGATAAGGTTTGAATTAATGAGATTGCATCAGCTAAAATCGATTTGTAATTTCAACTCAAGGTACTCTATTGTTGGAATAAAAAATGTAGCAAAATTTAATAAATTTTCTATATCACACAATCTGGATAGCTGGTATTCAACTAAACGCAACGACGTAATATTTTTAATTCTTTTAATTTTTACTATATTAGCACATATTTTAACTTTATACTTCTTACGATTTTACAATTAAATATTTTTTATGTAAAGATAGCTAATTAACAACCTGAAAGAGGATATATACACGATACCAAACATATTAACTTTCACCCGAATTTTATCAACACCTTTACTTTGTAATTGGATAATAAATGATAACCTACCTTATGCTTTAGCTCTGTTTGGTATAGCCGGTATTACCGATCTAGTAAATTAAATTGCTATTTTGTACTAATAACGTAACAAGCTTGATGGATATCTAGCTCGAAAGTATAATTGGAACAGCAAATTAGGTTCAGTTCTTGATCCGTTTGCTGATAAAGTCTTGATGACTGGATTAACAGTTTCTTTAACATATGCTGAATTATTACCAGGTACTTATAAGCATAATTTAAATATATTTACAAGCTTAGTTGAATTGGCTGGACTTATCTTGGGACGAGATTTAGGCCTGATATTAGCCTCTTTTTATTATCGTTATATATCTTTACCGCCACCCAAAACTTTCGGTAGATATTGGGATTTTTCTCTACCATCAGTAGAAATAAGACCAATCACGATTTCTAAATATAACACTGCTCTTCAATTATCTCTAGTTGGTACTACATTATTGACTGCAACCTTAACTGGTACTGTAGATTATCATTGGATGTTAATATTCCAGTAACATTATTCACTGTATTATTTTTTAATATTTAATTTTAGATCAGTTGTCGCAGGTACTACAATTAGTTCAGGATTAAGCTATGTCTTTTCTAAAGATGCCATCAAATTTTTACACAAAAATTTGAAATAGACTTTTCATGATCATTTAGACTGTCAGCGATGTTTAAATTAAAAACGCTTAAAGATAATTTCTTAGATTTTCTTGGTCAAATCATAATTTAACATTTCTATTGAAGATTATTTAAATTTAAATTCCAAACTAAAATTTACTAAGTTTTTTTAGATATTTGATTGAAAAATAGTTTGATTTTTTGTTAAGATAATCACTTTTAATTTATATCAAAATATATATTTACTAATAAGTTATAAATTATTTAATTTTTTTTATTGCAAAATGATGATATATTAAATTAAAAGCAATTTAAAATTAAATGTATTTTTTAACATTTAAAATCTATTATAAAAGCTTAAGTATAATTTTATATTTTTAATCAAAACTGTATCATATTTTATAGCTTTAAACTTTTTTATATGTTTTAGACTTTAACTTAAATTTAAAATTTAAACTAATATAAAAGTAAAATTATATATATAGTAGCTTTATTTTATTAATTCAAGTAAGCTTATTTATTATATCTATTAAAGTTGTTATATATTCTTATTTAAATTCTATACATTATATATAATCTTTACTATTCTTACTATTACTTTTATTCATTTAGTTTTAAACTACCTATACTTAAAATAAGTAAATTTTATTTTAATTTTTTTATATTTAATGTAATAATTTTAATTATATATTTTATATAATATATTTACTTTATTTTTAAATTTAATTATAATAAACCTTTTATGAAGCTTTAAATATTTTAAAATTATAAAAAATATAAAAAACTAAATAGTAATAATTTGTTATTTTTTAGTAGGTTTAAAATTATAGCTTTAAATTGCTAAAATTGTATATAATTTTATAATTTTAAAATAAATATTTTTTTTACTTTTAAAATATTTTAAATAAAAATAAAGTTAAAAAATTATATATATATATAATAATTTTAAAATTAAAAATAAAGTAAAGATAACTAAAAAAACTATTTAAAAATAAGGGCTTATTATTATTAATATAGTTAAAAAAATTGTTAATTATTATTAAATTATTTTAATAATAAATCTAACTTTAATTAAAATATATAACTAAAATACCTAAAATTAAAAAGTATTAAATTTTAAAATTAACTAAATATTAAAAATTATTTAGATAGATATATATTTTTTACTAAATTTTAAATATATAATAATATTAATTAACTACTATTTTTTATAATTAAAAAGTTTAAAAAATTATAAATATTTAAATATTAAAGTTTTTAAATAACTAAATTTTATTAAAATTATATTAAATATAAATTTAAAACTAAACTTAATTTTATAGTTTAAAGTTATAAATTTATATTTAAATAATATTAAAAAAATTGTTAAAAATAATTAAATATTTGTTAATTTTTATAGTTTTAAAATATTTAATATATTTACAATTATAAAATATTTAAATAATTTATATAAAAAGAAAATTTTAATATTAGGAATTATTTAAAAAAAATATTAGCTACTTTAATTAAAATAGTAGAAAAAAGTAAACTAAATATATAAGTAGTAAAAATTAGTAAATTTTAATAGTATATAAATTAAATAGTTTTATATATAAAAATAAATTAAACTAAAAATATTATTTAAGCTTTAGTACTATAACATCCAGTCTTTAGTATAATACTAGTGGCAATTTTTACATTGTGTAGTATAAAATACCATAATGTAGAGGTAGTAAGAAATGTGAGCATTTGTACAAAAAAGTTAGTAAATAGTAATAAAGTGAGATTGATTTCATTATTGATTATAGTAAAAACAAACGTAAATGCCTAGTAAGTGATGTGAACAAGCAATATTAGCAGAGATTTGGAGGCAAAGTTGACATATATTTGTAAATAGTCCAGGTTGCAGGTAGCAACAGCTATAAAAACTATAAACTATCCAGTGGCAAAAAGGCAACTAAATTCTATATATAGGATTTGTAGGAGAAGATAAGGGCATCCACAATTTTGAACAGCTTCTATATCTCTAATAAAACAAAGAAATAAAAATAATATAAAAACAAGAAGTAAATGTAAATGTTTTACCATTATTTAGTAGTGGCATCTTTTTATGCAATTTGGTATAATTTGAAATGGTTTTACAATAAATCAAGTTGTCAGCAGTTGTAATTTGTTGTATGTTAGTAAGGTAAAATTCTTTATTGATTAGTGCTGGCAGCTATACTAAACTTGTTTTTAAATGCTGAACTTGTAAGTTCTTGAGTGAAAATAACAAAACAAAAAATTATTTTTTGTTCAAATTTTTGATTAAATTGTTAAGATGGATTCAAGTAATTTTGTTATCTAAAAATAGAAGAGAAAATGATGAAAATCAAATAAGCTTGGAAAAAGATGATAAAAATAATGAGAATGATTATTAAGTTAGCGACTTATAAAGTTGCTAAGTAATGGAATGTTATAAGTACTAACTTTGATAAAAAGCTAAAAAATTTAAAAAATATTTTTAAATTATAAAGTATACTATAAAAAATAAAATATTATTTTAAAATATTATTTATTTAGTTTTTATAAATAAGTAAGAAAAAAGCTTTATAAATTATTATTTTTTACTATTATACTTTTTACTAATTATTTATAACTATATAAAACTACTTTTTTAAGTAAATAGTTAAAAAAATTTATATAGCTTTTATATCTTTTTTTTATAGTTTTTTTTCTTAAATCTATTTATAATATTTGAAAGTAAAAAAAAAACTTTTTTATTTCTAATAATTTTATTATTTTATTAACTCTAACTAATTAATTATAATATTTAAATTATTAATTAAGTTATATTAAAATTAACTTTTATTAGATTTTTTAACTTAAAATTTTTAAGTAAATATAAAATATACTAAAAATATATATATTTTAAAAATAAGTTAAAATAAAATAAAAGATAAAACCTTTTAAAATATTTTAAAAATTAGATATAAATACTTATAAATATTTATAATTAAGCTAAACTTATGTTATTATATTTTAAAAATAATAATATTAAAAATAAAAATTAAACTAAAAAAGCAATAACTTATTTAAATAATTTATAACTAATTGCTATAAAAAATGAAAAAATAAAAATTTATATTTTTAATATAAGTATATATAGTAAAATAAAAAAGTTTTAAAATAATGTTTTTTTATTAAAGTAAATTTAAAAGTATTTAAATTAAAAGTTAAAAATTTAATATTAAATTTAACTTTAATAGCAATAAATTTATTATTATAAAAAATTATTTTTTAGTTTTAAAAATAAATTTTAATTTTAAAGTAGTAGTTTTTATTTAAAATAAATTTATGTTTTTTTTATAAATTTTTATAATTTTTAATATAAATTATTTAAATATAATAAAAAATTTAAAATTTAAACTTTGTTTTTATTTATAAATATATTTTTTTTTAACTTTTTATCTAATTTTATTAATTTATTTAAATTTTAGTTTTAGAATTAATTAGTTTTAAAAGTAAATATATATATATTTATAAAAAGATTGTTTAATAAAGTAAAATACTTTTTTTTAAAATTTAATATTTAAAAGCTAATATTAATTTAAATATAGTAATATTAAAGTAATTACAAAGAAAGTTTTAAAAAATAAGGTGCTATTTAGTTTTAAAAATAGTATTCCTTTTTAAATAATAATAATATATTTTAAAATAGTCAAAAGTATTAATAAAAGTAGCTATTTTATATTATCTACTAGTAATTGTTTATTATAGCAAAAATATAGTATAAGTATTTTGTAAATACTGCTAAACTACTAAAATAATTTAATATAATAAACAATATAAAAAATATATTAATTTAACTATTTTCTATTTTTTTTTAGTTTAGATTTGTTAAAAATAAAAAATAAAAAATAAAAGTTCATATATACTATTTCTTACAATTGAATTTTTTTAATCTTTTACAATTTTAATTAATTAATTCATACTTCAAGTTTATCTTTATTTTTAAATAATTTAAAAAAAATATGAAAATAATTTGCAAGTAATCTGCAAGGTGCTATCTCTGTTACTATCAAATACCATAAAGGTAATAAGATATCTATATAAACCAATGTAACTAACATCAATACCAGTATAATAGTTTATTATATATATGCTATAATATAAATTATAGAAAGGAAGACTACTCTTAAATCTACTATTTAATTAAATTTAAACATGTACTATATAAAAAGAATTAAAATCATAAGGTTAAATTAATCGTTATAGGGAATTCCATGTTAAAAGTTATTTCCATCGTATAAAATGGGATAATAATTTCATCAAATAGGGTGGCATTTGCAATAAGCCTTCTATAAAATAACTTCAAAAGCACATAGATAAAAACTACATTATATTTGTGTAATCAATTTAAAGTTTATTTGTAAAATAAAAGCAGTTTTACTTTACAATGTTACTGCAGGCAAGAAATATATACATTAAAAATAAGTTTGACTAGAAGATTTAAAAGTTAAAAATTTTACCAAGAATTTATTATTTATACTTAACATTCTTTCCTAATAGCTCTATCAAAATACGAAAATTTATCGCAATATTTAAACCTGGCGTATAAACACATTCATTTTTTCCTTTCGATTAACTTAGTACACATCAGATCTAAAGCATCTCTCGATACAGAAGGTGGTAATTTTTGAATAGCTTGAGAAGCAAGTTCGCAGTATTCTTTCGCTAATTGTTTGGTTCTTTCCAATCCCCGACTTTTATAAACTAATTGGCGTGCCTAAAAAAAGCAGTTAAAAAGGCAATTCTCAAAATTCTATCGTAAACTTACAGCTGCAATGTCCCCTTCTTGGCTAAATTTTCTTTTAATAAGGGCACCTAATTCAGGAAATTCTTCCCAAGCAAAAAGTACAGGTGCTGTTGACAGGCCTAGTTCAAGGTCAGCGCCTACCGGTTTTCCGAATTCGTCAGAGCTAACAACAAAGTCCAGCATATCGTCAGTTAACTAAATTCAATTTTCGTGAACAAATCTCTTTTTTTTAAGTTACCTGGAATGCGATACCAATATTTTTACCAAACTCATAGGCAATTTCTGAAACTTCCTTAGTGGCTCCACCGAGAGCAGCTGTAGCTTTACACGAATTTGCAATAAGAGATGCGGTCTTTAAGTAACTTTTTTCAATATAATAATCGAAAACTGAGAGTTTAGAATCGCTATTATTTTCTTGTGCGGGTTCAGCATCCTTAATTTGTAAAAGTTCGCCTTCAACTAAATTCGCAATTACAGTCGATAATAGCTCAATAACTTCCACATTACGAAGTCTGGCTAAAGCTACAGATGCTCTAGCTAATAAAAAGTCACCACCTAGGATAGCCAATTTATTACCGTATTTAGCATTGCAGGATTGTAGACCTCTTCTAATATCAGCATTATCAATAACATCGTCATGAAATAGGGAAGCTGTGTGAATCATTTCAGCTATTTCGGCAAGTCTTCGCTGAGATGGTAAAATAATGGATCCGTCAACTGTTGGAGAATATATTTCAGCTGTTGGAGGGGTAGCATGACTAGAAAAATCATCTTTGGAACGAACACCATTTTCAAAGTAAATGTTGGATACAGGCTTGTTGATATCGATTAAAACATCTTTTGTTTGATCTACTGGAGGTCTAGTTAAACTTATAGCTTGTGACATCAACAGAATGATCAAGGGCCTAATATGTTTACCACCTACCTCGAAGTAATATTTTGAAATAGTGCTGATTACAGGGTGACCTGAAGCTAATACAGATTGCATATTTTTATTTAAAAAGGTGAGATTGTCACCTACAAGTGTCTTTGAATCAATTGCTTGTCCAGGTTTAACTTGTGCAGCCACTTCAGCTTCACTAACAGCTTGAGCCCATGAATTTGACTTGCCTGAAGTGTGGATACCGCTCACGATCAGATTCTGTAAAGACTTACTAACCAACTGACGGGTGCAAATACTTCTTGTAACTCTGTAAAACATACTCTAAATAACTTTAAACTACAACTCTCATTATCCAATAACTACAACTTCATTTCAATTTTTTTAGTTCGAACTAAATTATTCCTGAAAAATATTCAAAATCGAGTTTAGTAGGTAAGGTTTGTATGGCGATTTAATTGGCTGTTTTACGATTAGACCCAAGGGTTTAACACAAATCTACTTCCTGTTGGAATTTAAGACTAACCCTTCTGGGGTGTGGTTAACAAGACCAGGCTTTGAACACCCCTTTAAAGTTGATCGGGCCGCTAACCAGCAATTACTGTAGTATAATAGTATTATTTTGAATAATTAACTATAAAAACATAGTTATTATTACTATAACTGTAACTTCCATTATTTAACCAAAAAATTATATAAGATTGGTCTTTGCAAATTGCCACTAATTAGATTCCATTTTCTAGATCTTCTAAGGCAAGAAATAAAAGTTTACAAATACTGAATTTTAATTTTATACCATATTTTCTTTATATAAATGAAGCAATTAATGCTTTAATACTAGTAGGTAGTTTATATTTAGTTTTTAATATTTTTTAATTATTTAAGTTTTATAAGCTTAGAATATAATAATCCCATTACATTTTTTAAGCTTAAATTGATTTAATTGGCTTAGAGTTAAATTTATTTAAAAATATTATTGTATAAAAATAATTACTTAGTAAAAAAATTAATTTTTTGTTAAGAAATCCTCTTTTTTATTATTGTAGTAAATTATATATATATAGTATATTTAATTAATATTTAACTATAATTACTAGATTTAGCTTAACTTTATATAATTTAAAATATTCTTAATCTAAATAGCCAGAAAACATATAGTGTTTATTTTTGCTTTTATACTTATTTTTTAACTAGTAGTAAAAAAATATAAATTAAGTTTAAATTATTTAACATTATTATATAATTTATTTTAAATTTAGATTTTTATTTTAAAAATTCAAAAATATATTTACTATTACAAAAAAAATTTTATAAATAAATATTTAATAATTATTACTTTTATTATATTTTATAATAGTTATTATATTTTAAATAAATTTATAATAATTTATTAAATATTATTAATTTTACTAATTTTAAAAAAACTAACAGTGTTATTTTTTTAAAATTTTATATTTTTTTTTTTAAGTATTATTTTTTTTCTACTTTATTTTCTAATTTATAATACTTTATAATATTTAAAAAGTTTTATCCAAGCTAATTAATTAATATTATTATTTATATAATAAATAATTTTAAATAAAATTTTATAATTATAATAAATGTTTATTATATAAGTTATATTAAATTATAAACTTATTTAAATTTTAAAAATTATACTTTATTTTTATTTATCTTTTACTTAGTATATTTAAAAAGTAAACTTTAACAAAAAATTATAATATATTTATAAAATACTATAATAAAAACTTATATATATATTTAACTACTTAATATATTATATTTTTTATTTAATATAATATATATATTTATATTAATATTAAATTTATTATAAAAATAAATAAAATATACTTTTTTAGTATAAATCAAATAATTTAAAAAAATAACTATTAGAAAAATTTTTTATTATTATAATATAATAGAACTTTTTATAAAAAAATAATTATAATATAATATTTACTAAATATAAACTTAATTAAATTAGTTAGCTTAATATTTATTATTTAAAAGTATTAAAATTTTAAATAATATATATAAATATAGCTTTTTTTTATAGTTATAAAAATTTAAAAAAATACTAATTTTTAACTAAAAAAAAGTAATATATTTAAGTATTAAAAAAACCAAAATCAAAATTAACTAATATAAAAGTAATTTAAATAATACTAAAACTAGTTAAATAGTAAAAAATATTAAAAAAATAAATTAATAATACTAATTATTAAATTTATATTTATATTCAGTACTAATTTTTTAAATATAATAAAAGTTTTAAATTAATTAATTTATTATAAAATATAATAAAGTTTACTTTATTTCTATATTAGTAATTATATATATAATACTATAAAATAAAAATAGCTATATAACTAAATTAATATTTAAAATAAGTAATTTATATAATTAGTATAAATAAAAATTTAAATATTTTAATTATTATTATAAAGTTATAATTATTAGCTTATATAGTTTTACTTTTATTATTTTTATTATACTTTAATTAAATAATTATAGTTTATTTAAAAGCTTAATAAATAGCAGTTAGCTTAATATATTATATTATTTAAAAAAAACCTTTTAAATAAAATATAATAATAGTATGTAAATTAAAACTTAGTTATATTTAAAATTAAAATTATATATATATATATTATTTTTATTTATTATATACTTAATTTTAAATTAAAAGTTACTATTTTTTTAAAAATTAAAAATTATTTTTTTTGCTAAATATTTTATTTAATAAGCTATAATAGTTTTTTTTTAAATAAAAATCTTTTTTTATAAATTTTTTAAATAATATACCAACTAGATTTCTTAAAAAGTATTAGATTTTAATATAAATTTTTTTAATATTTGAAAACTTTTAATTTTATAATTTAAAAAAAAAGTATAAAAAATATAGAAAAAAATAGCTTTAAAACTAGTAAAGTAGATGTAAACCTAACTTATAATATAATTAAGCTAGTTAAATATATTTAAATAATGTAAATATTTTTATAGCTAAATAATATTTAATTATTTAAATAATAGATTAAAGTAAAATAAAATAAAAATAAATAAAAGTTAACTAAAACAAGTTAATTATTTTAAAATGGTTATTTTATTTTACTAAATATTATAATTTTATTATATTTTTTACTTAATTAATTATATAGTAGATTAAATAAATAAATAAATAAAATTTATTTAAAAATTAAAAGTAATTTAAAAATATCTAAAAATCTAAATATATACTAATTTTTTAATATATTAAAAAAAGAATTATTTAATTATAAGTATTAAATATATTAGATTTACTAAGCTACTAACTTATTAATTAAGCTTTAATTATTTTTAAAGTAAATAACTTTATTAAATACCAATTATAATTTTAAACAATATATAATTAAAAACTTTAAGTAGTTATAACTTATAACTATAAAATTTTATTATTATTTTATATTTAGTTATAATTTTAAAGTTTATTAAATATTATAAATTTATAGCAATTATAATATATAGCTTTTAAAAAAAATTAATTAAAAGCTATAACATTACATTTTTAGTATTTTATTTAATTTATTAAAAATTAATAAATAGTTTACTATTAATTATTTTAAATTAAATAACTAAACTTATATAATTATATAGCTTATTATTATTAATTTTAAATATAAAGCTAAAAATTAAATAATAGATTGTTGCTATTATTTTTTAAATTAATTTATAAATTTAAAACTAGTAGTAGTTATATTTTAGTTTTATTTTAAATTTATTTATTAATTATATTAAATATATTGCTTAATAAATATAAGTTATAAAAACCTAATTTATTAAATAGTTAGTTACTTTTTTATTTTTTTTAATTAAATTAATTAAAATTGATAATATTTTTAAGTAATATTTATACCTTTACTATATACTAAATAAATTATGTATTTTAAATTAAAAAAATAAAAATAAATTTTTTCTAATTAATTTTTTTTAAATAATAACTTAATTATTATTTAATAGTTTATTTATTTTTATTCTAAAAGTTATAGCTATCTATTTATTTTGTTTACTACTAAACTAACTACCTATTTGCAATCAAATTTCTGATTATACTATTTTTCAATGACATCAGTCTATACTTTTCATATCAACTGCTTACTTTTTTAATAGTTTTTTTTTCTTATTTATACTCTCTATATCTTTATTTTTTTGGTAGTTTTAACTTTTTTACTTCCCACTACTTTCTCCATATTAGTTTAGCCTTGTTACTGGTCCACATCTATCTTTAGTATTTTAAATAAAAAAAACACTTGAGTTAGGGGCCACCTGTCTTTCTAGAATAAAATATATATTTAATCCAATCTGTACACTTTTTACTTAAAAATATAACATTGTTTCCCTAATTAAATTGAATTAATCCTAGATTAATTAATTGAAAAGTAATAGGTATAAGTTATTAAAATAAAATAAAATAGTACAATTTTTAAGCCTTTTAAATGGTTAAACATAGATTGAATTTTAATTTGAGATTTATCATTTTAATAAATTTATTTTTTACATTCAATTAATTTTTTTTTATAAATTGAAATTTCAAAAATAAATTTCTATCATTTTTTCGATTTAAATTTTTTTTAAAACCTTAGGATCTTCCAACAATTCGAAATTTTATATGATCTATTTTCGATGATTAATTTTTTTATTTATAAAGTTAAGTTAGAAACGTACACCTTTTAAAGTACAGGGTTTTATACCCCTGTTAAAAATTAGTATTATAGTCTTGGTATAGGAGCTACTTTATTTGGAGATGCGAGCAAAGTTTTAACTTTGGGAAATAGTTTGGAGTCTGTTTAACTTTTAATTTGGATTCAAACCGAAGGTGTTGAATTAGTACGATTTCCGGTTTATTTAGCTGTATCAACGTACTTAACTTTGCAAGGGATCAGTTCGGTACCATTGGCTAGTTGTTATTAGTACCGATTCGAATCATCTAGAATATCTCGCAGCCACAAAAGTTGATCTTTATAATACAAATGATTTTGATTCCCTAAACTATACAAAAATTAATGAAATATAGTTAAAACGATTAAAGTATATACGAGAAACAAACCTTATTAAGCGATAGGAGGTATATGGAAAAAGTAAAATTTTATTTATTTAAATGTAGCAGTATACTTATTCTACCGATAAGAAAAAGAGTGTCAAATTTAACATGTTAATTTCTCATCCCAAGTAGTTTCGAAAAATTTTAAATGGTCGTTTGTAGTTCGTTTGATTATCGGAATCGAATTAGAACAGTCAGGATCCTCCAAAATCTTATTATTACAAAATTTATAACTGGTACCATTAGCGTTATCAATCCAAACTTCGTTGTGAATATGTGCAATTGGGTTGATTAAACCGATAGGGAAGGTATGTGGTGCTAAATCGGCATAGTTCACGCCTCTACTTACGACTATAGGTAAACTATTGAAATACTTTGCAAACGGTATGTTACCGGTCCTGATCTGACCGTAAGTGTATAATGACATACGCTTCCAACTCAATTTGAGATCATATTGTAGCCGAAGTAAACCTAAACAAGCTATACCAGCGCCTAAAGAGTGGCCTACAACTACAATTTTATAATTCTTGTACTTGCCATCATTTAATAGAGTAGCTAACTTACTGCCAATCTCCTTAATAACCGATTCCATAGCGGTTCGGATACCAGCGTGTACCGTGACTTTGAAGTCATTTATTACTGGCTTGAAGTTAACTTGTAACCCGTTTAGGTACTCTGCTCCGTTTTGGAAATTTACACCGCCTCTAAACGCGACCAACAGCTCCTTAGTCTCTTCAACTGCAGCTATGTAGGATTTAGTACCTACTAACTTGTTCTCTACCGAACCTATGAATTTCGTTGTTCCTAACGGTACTTTTTTACACGAGGCGCAGTCCCAATTTTGCAACGAAGTGTCGTTACATACTGAAGCGGCTGAGTACCAAGCTAACCTTTTAACATCTTCAATTTTTGGATATTTCAAATTACTTCGGATCGGAATTAAGTTAATTCTTTTATCTGGTACTATTTTTTTCGCATTCGGAACGGTACACCGTACTATTGTAAATAAACTTAATACGGCTGGTATAAAAATTTTCATTTTATTGTATAAATTTATTTTAATGGGAAGGTACTAACTCTATTTATATACAAATTTAAGTTGGTTTAACTATCTCTACAATCAAGTTTTACAGTTGAAAATTAATTGGCTTTAATCGAACTGAAGTTTTTATCCAATAAAATAAGTAAATTTTAGTTAAGCATAATTTTATCCAATAATTTTACTTTTTCGAGTTTAAAACTTCAATCGAATATTGTGATAATACTGTTAAAATAAAAAGCACCATTTTAATTTTATGAGCTTTGGGTATTTCACCGATTATAGTGTAGCCAAAAACTAGTTCACGGAAGCTTCACCGCACATCATTAATAAATGATTAATGTAACTTTTATCTTAATATTGGAAATCCGATTATATAATTCCCAATCATTTTACATATCTTGTCTATCGTGAACTTCCACTTTGATCTTTATCAACTTTAAATAATTTTAAGTAATAGTTTACCTTTATAATTGGAAATTTAAAATCTATGAATTTATTTATAAATTATGTAGAATGGATGAGATATTTAAATAATCTAAGTACTACATTCATCAACAATTGCTTTTCATCTTAAAATTAGGAAAGTGTCAAAGTAGACAGGTATGATGTCACACTAAAATTTTAATATATTACTAAAATTAGTAGTATTACACTATTAGCTTTTTAGTTAAGAAGTGCTTGTAGTTAGTTTTCGATGTTCATATTTTAGTCGGAAAATAAGGCATTTTAATTTCAATGTTTTTAAACGTATCGGTACCAATAAATTAATAAACAGTAACTTATTAGGTAGTAATCAAATTAAAGAATTTTCCTAAAAAAACATTATCATATTTTAAAAAATAGGTTCAGTGTTAAAG
Organism: Capillidium rhysosporum; assembly: GCA_037055185.1. Taxonomy (NCBI): domain Eukaryota; kingdom Fungi; phylum Entomophthoromycota; class Entomophthoromycetes; order Entomophthorales; family Capillidiaceae; genus Capillidium; species Capillidium rhysosporum. The sequence goes on from JAWQFY010000069.1 coordinate 54,095, forward strand.
AATTAAATATAATTAAAAAAATTAAAAGTATTGAGATAGTATATATAAAACTATATAAATAATAGTACTCTACTTTTGTTTTTAAAAATTAAGATACTTGTACCTTAAATATTATATATCACAAGAAAATTTAACATTAGATAATATTAAATTTATGTATAAGAAAATAAATATATTAATAATTACAGCATTAGCTTATTTAAATTTAATAAATGATGCTGGTATCCACTAAATCCAACAGTCAATAGCATATAAAGGTGAGAACTAAACTTAAAAATTATAAAAAAATTATAAAATTTAACTTTGCTACATCAACTATTAAAATTTTTATACATTCTAACTTAAAATTAAGTTTTATATATCTATTTATTTTAAATAAGTAAACTTTATAACCAAATAAATTTCTTTACTATATAATTAATAAGTTTTTAAGGTAATAAAAAATTTATTAAAAAAATTAATATAAATTAAAAGTAATATAAAATACTAATATATTTAGTAAATTTAATCAAATTTTTTAAAAAAGCTAAAATTTTATAGTAAAATAATAGAAAAAAGCTTAAAACTAAATTGAAAAACTAATATTAACTATAAATACTAATATATTGGAAATTATTTATATATTTAAAATTATTAAAAAACTTAAGTATAGAAAAGTAAAAAGTATTAAAATAATTTAAATAGTATTAACTATAAAAATATTAAAACTATAAAATAACTTAAATAATATTAAATCTAATAATTTAAATAAACAAACTTTGCTAAAACTTTGAATTGCTATAACTATTTAAAAATAATAATTTTAATAATAGTTTAAATATTAGTAATAGTAATTAAATTATTAGTAAAAGTTTAAATAATAATATTTATAAATTTTAAAATAATTTTATTAATAATATTACTAATAACAATATTTTAAAAAAGAATATTAAAGTAGCAGTTTTATATTTACAAATATATATATATGTTATTTTAATATAATAAGTAAAGTATTATATTATAATTTGGTAATAATTAAATTTATATAAATATAAAATATTTTTTTTTAGTTTGTTTTAAATAAATTTAAATTAATTATTAAATATAAAAAATTATATTTAAAGTTTTATCTTATAAGTATTTTAAATATATAAAAATTAAAAATAAGATAAAGTTTATTATTATTATAATTATATTAAATAAAAATAAAAATAAATTAAAAATATATAATTTACCTTTAGTTTTATTTATTTTTAAATAAAGTATATTATATTATCTTTAATAAAAAATTTTTTACTTTTTTAAATTTTAGTTTACTTATAATTTTTTTTTTGAATTATTTTTACTATTTTATTATCTTTATTTATTATAATAATAAAATTAGCTTTTTTAATAACTGTTTAAATTATTTATAATATATAATGTTTTATTACTTAACAACTTTATAAACTGCTAACTTAATTATTATTTTTATTATTTTTGCCTTTTTTTTCCAAGCTTAATTAATTTTTATCATTTTATACTAATTTTAAATAATAAAATTATACAAATTTATTTTAATAACTTTATATAACAAATTTTAATAATTTAATCAAAATTTAAATAAAGAGATATTTTTTATTCTATTATTTTTACTTAAAAACTTTACAAGTTTAATGTCTTAAAATAAGTTTAGTATAGCTACTAGTACTAACTAATAAAAAATTTTACAATATAAATATATAATAACTAAAAATTCAACTTTTTAATAAATTATTTTTAAAATATACAGAATTGCATATTAAATTACCATTGTCATATAATAATAAAATACTTCTTTTTGTTTTTTTTTAGTATTATTTCTTTTTTTTCTGCTTTATTAAAGATGTTGAAGCTATTTAAAATTATAAATACTTTTGTTTTCTCCTATAAATTCTAAATATAGAATTTAGTTATTTTTTTACTACTAGTTAGTTTATAGTTTTTATAGCTATTGCTATCTATAATTTAAGCTATATTTGCAATTATATTAACTTTATTGTCAAATTGCTACCAATTTTACTTATTTATATTACTTATTAAACTTTTATATTTGTTGCTTTTATAATTAATAATAAAGCTAGTTTTATATTATTACTATTTATTAATATTTATGTTTAAATGCTTATATTTGCTACTATTGCAGTATTATATACTATATAATATAAAAACTACTACTAGCATTATACCAAAAACTATATGTCACATAATAGCTTTATTTATTTAAGTACTTTTTTTAACATTATTTAATATTTTAAATTATATTAAAGTACTAGCTAAATAGTTATTTTTATAGTTTAAAAATATATAAAGTAGTTATTTTATTAGCTAATAGCAATTTTGCCTAATAAAAGTTAATAAGTATAATTTTTTCTTTTATATATATATTATTTTTTATAATTAGTACTTTAAAATAATAACTTTTAAATAGATTTCTACTTTTAAATTTTATTATTATTTTATACTTATATTTTTTATATAATTTAAACTTTTCATATTTTATATATTAAGTTAGTAAAGTATTTTTAATAAAGCTTTAAAATATTTAAATAAACAATAATATATATTTAATTTTTATTTTATTATTTTACTTAAATTTAATATTTTAAGTTTTATCTATAAATAAAATTTAGTATAAATTATTAAAACTTAAATAAATAATAAGTTTTTTATTTTTATTAATATTTTTTTAAATATTTTAAACTTATATTTTATATATAAAAATTATTACTTTTTATTAAAATGCTTTAGTTATACTTTTTATTTAAATACTTTATTTATACTTTTTATTATTTATATTTTAAATTAATATTATATATATATATATAAATTAGCTAGTTTTATAAATAAAATAATAAATATTAATGTTAGTATAATTACTTATTAAATTATAAATATTTTAATTTTTTTATTAATATTAATACTAGTATTATATTAATATTTTAAATTATTTTTTAATATAGTATCTTATAGTTTATATTTTAAATATTAGCTTTAAAATTAAACTATAAATTAAATTAGAAAAAAATCAAGTATTTTTTTTTAAAAGATTTAGTATTAAATTTGTTATAAAGGCTATTTAATAAATAAATTTAATAACTAAATAAAATTGAATAAAGTTTTTTAAGCATTAATTTTATATTATTTTATTTATAGGCTAAATATTTAAAATATATAATTATAAAAGTTATTAATAATATATCTAAAATATTTAAAAAAAGTTAATAAATAAACTAGTTAAAATATTTAAAATAAAATAGTTAAAAATTTATTAAAATATAAATTTAAAAAAATAAAGTAGTTATAAAAATTATAAATTTTCTAATAATAATATTAGATATTTATTATTTTAAAGTATTAAAATAATTTATTTATTTAATAGGTAAATTTTTTAAATAATTTTCTATAAATTAAGGCTTTATAATATATTAAGATTAATATTTTAATTGAAGTAGTCATTAAATTATTATGTTTAATATTATAAAAGCTTAAAAAGATTAGTATAAGTATTTAAAATTATTATCAAATAACTTAAATTGTTTTCTAATTACTTATTCAAAGATTTAAAATAATTTAGATAAATACTATTTTATTAAAAACAATGAACTAAAACTTAATTTGATATTGTTAATTCACTTTTAAGATTTATTTTAAGTAAAATAATAAATCAAAATTGCATATCATAGTATACCTAAACTTTAAATAAAGATAGTTTTATTATAATTATAATATTAATAATTTAAAATTCAAAGATTTTTTAAATATATAGCAATATAAATAAAAGTTTACCAAAATTTTGAAAAATTATTAAGAAAAGGAAGATGTTGCATATAATTTTAAATCTACTTAACAGAACAATTTGACTTAATATTTAAACTAGTTAGGTTTTACTTTAATATAAAAAAGTTAAATAGCTTAAAAAACCTTAGATATCAAAAGTTAAAGTTAAACTAGTTTGAAAAAAATTTAAATACTATGAATTAGTATTACTTTGGTAAAAGTAGATATTTAAAGTATAAATAAAGCAATTTAAACTAATATAACCTTTATATACATAACTAAAAGGTAACAGGTGTGTAAGAAAAATCAAAGGGTAAAAAAAATTAAATTAGATTTGAGGGGAAGCAGCCAATATTTCAGGGGTAGCCTGGTCAGCGTATTCCTTGAAGTTTTCGATGAATAGACCACCAAGTTTAGCCAACGTAGCATCGTAAGCTTCGGAAGTACCCATCCAAGCCTGAGCAGGGTTGAGAACTTCAGCAGGGACACCGGTGACACCGGTAGGGATTTGTAAATTGAAGACGGGGTAGTTGACGTACTCAGCGTTCTCTAATTCACCATTGTGGATAGCGTCAATAATGGCACGGGAGTATTTGAGGGAGATACGCTTGCCAACACCGTAAGCACCACCGTTCCAACCAGTGTTGATCAACCAGGCGTTAGCTTTGTGCTGGGACATCTTTTCAGCTAACATAGAGGCATATTTAACTGGGTGCCATACCAAGAAGGGTTGACCGAAGCAGGCAGAGAAAGTGGCTTGTGGCTCAGTGACACCTTCTTCAGTACCCGCGATCTTAGCAGTGTAACCAGAAATGAAATGATACATAGCTTGGGAGGGAGTCAACTTGGAGATAGGAGGAAGGACGCCGAAGGCATCACAAGTCAATAATACGATGTTTTTAGGGTGGCCACCTACACAAGGTAATTTGGCGTTTGGAATGAACTCGATAGGGTAGGCGCAACGGGTGTTTTCGGTGATGTCCTTGTTATCATAATCAACTTCACGCTTTTCATCATAGACTACATTCTCTAAAACAGCTCCGAAGCGAATAGCGTTGAAAATTTCAGGCTCTTTCTCACCTGAGAGACCAATACATTTGGCGTAACAACCACCTTCAATGTTGAAGACACCATCATCAGACCAACAGTGTTCATCATCACCAATAAGGAAACGTTGAGGATCAGCAGATAAAGTGGTCTTACCAGTACCTGATAAACCGAAGAAAAGAGAAACATCTCCATCTTTTCCAGAGTTAGCAGATGAGTGCAAAGATAGTACACCAGCTTTGGGCATAAGGTAGTGCATAACAGTAAAGATACCTTTCTTCATTTCACCAGCGTACTCAGTACCTAAGATTACCATTTCACGGCGTTTGAAAGAGATGGCTACAGAGGTAGTTGAGGTCATACCGGTGGTGTATCGGTTGGCAGGGAACTGACCAGCGTTAAAGATAGTGAAATCGGGATGTCCGTAGCTCTCTAATTCCTCCTCAGTAGGGCGGATTAACATATTACGCATAAATAAGGCGTGGTAAGCACGAGCGCATACTACACGGACTTTAATACGGTATTTGGGATCCCATCCGGCATAACCATCAAATACATATAGGCGGGAACGGGTGTTCAAGTAATCAACAGCACGTTCGTGGTTGATACGGAAAACTTCATCAGTCATACCGGTATTTACTGGACCCCACTAAAATAAATATAAATTAATAAATATAAAACCATAATAGATAAATACTTACCCAGATATCTTGAGTTGATTCAGGTTCATCGACAATACGTTTGTCTTTAGGAGAACGACCAGTTTTTTCACCAGATTTAGTGATGAGAGCACCAGATGAAGAAAGTACGGTACCAGGCTCATTCTGTAAAGCATGTTCATAAAGATCAGCTACCGACAAGTTGCGGTAAAGAGTGGTGCGATTGTAGTCGACCTTAGCCTCAGCTTTTAAATCGTCGTAGATGTTACCGAATACCATTTTATAGTTTGAATTTGTTGTTGAGTAAAGAAAAGCTAATAATTTATTGAGAAGATGTTAAATAGTGTAGCTATGGATGCTAGCCCGTTTTATGTTTTGTTAAAATATGCAAAGAACGGTTTCAAGCTCCTTTTATAGTGTGAAGTTGAAGTGAGACCGTTAAGTTCAAAAGAAAGACCTCCGCCTTATAATACACGTCAATACTCATTATCCAATCGGTTGAAGTTATTTGCCATCATTATTGATGCTTTTAGTAAGGTCTTGTTGAAGTTTATATTTTTGATTGATTTAGATTGAGATTTCGTCTTAAAGGTGTGAATAGTAGTAAGTAATAACAAATTATTCCTTTTAGTGATATCCGATTGGCCAAAAAGCGTTTCTAATCAACTTTTGACTAATTTTTGTTGATCCATCAATCCACGCTAGTTTTAATTGGGTCTGTTTTAAAAACAAAATCACTTTCTAAAAAGATCCAGGAATTTGAAATACAGGTTTTAAATTTTAAATGAAAAGCTAAGCATTAAGTATAATTAAAATATACTCCAATTTAGTTTCTATAAGAAAAGTTACTTAATAAGTTTTTCCTAATATTACCACTTATAAAATTAGCCAGCCTTTCCGATATAGTTATTGATATTATGCCTTATCCGTTTTATACTACTATTATAAAACTTTTAGCCCATATTTAAACATGCTAAAGAGCTCTACTACTTTAGATTTTTTTCGAGTGGCGTAATAAGGCTCTTTAAATCAGTTTATACGATGTCACTAGCCATTTTGCCTGAATAACTCTTAGCATTAATTTATGAAACATTAAGTTATACATCAAGATCGTAAATAATATAAAGATTTCGTGATATATATTTATTAGCAAATGTATGACTGCTTTGAAATAAATAGCACCCTACAAAAATATATTTATATTTGGTAGTTAGGTTTAAATACAACACTAAACTTCATTTCTAATTATAGAATATAAAATAATTATTAAGTGGATATAGAAGCGTATAGCTTGTTATTTTTTCTATGGATTGTAAGCGTTTCTAAAATGATTCCAAGCTTATAGAATTAAATTAAATTAAATTATTTCACTTATATTCATATGATGTTTGTTTCCGATGCTACTTTTCCGCTATAAAAGATTTTATTTTCGAGATCATGGATATTTACTAAAATAGAATTACTTACAAATTACCCCCAAAAACGTGAAAATTAAATTATACATATTTAATAGTTGGTAAATTTTGTTTACTTTCGACTAATAACTACGTAAACCAAGCGTTCTAGAAAATTATAAATTTTTATAGCGGAAAATTAGTATCAAAACCTAGCAGCCATATTTCTTGGAATTCAATTAAGACATTTATTCCTCAAAACTATTTGTGACGTAAAAAGTTACATTTAGGGAACAACCTTAGACTTGGCCAATCGGAGGCAAATACTATTTCTAAGAGAACCAAAAAAATAGAGAATAAAAAGTTAAAAGATGACTAAAATACACAAATGCAACTACTTATACTTAATCCGATATAATGTCATTTAGTTTCAAAAATGGCATAGTACCTTATATGTTAATATGGCTTTTTCATTATGTTAGTAGCTAAGTGGGAAATCTTAGAGTTCGCCAGAACATTGTCCAAATTAAAGTAGTAATTATAGCACCACAGCCCGGCCTTACTTTATTGTTATACGCCGCACAAAACAGATACCCTTTTAAGATGGTTGCTTAGTTTCAATACAGTTTAATTTTTCTAAAAATATCTTGAGCTAAGCAATCAACTTTAATGATTTATAATAAAATAACTGATTTATAAATAAAAAAGTTTAGAAGCTATATATATAATATTTCAAAACATACTCTACACTTATTATAGTATTTGGGCTTTAGCCTTTGGAAATCATTAATATTTAATAACAAACCTTCAAGCCATCTGCTTAGTACCAAATTTTTAGTAGAGATTTTATAACTTAATTTATAAAAATGCTTTAAAGTATTACAAATATTTTTTAGTAAATAATAAAAGTATATAAAACGCATATGTTTTACCTTATTAAATTTAATTATTATTTTAATTTATAGTATAACTTTTATTTATAATATATTAGTTCTAAATTACTGAGTTTTTAAATTTAAAAAGCTGATAAAAAAATTTATACAAACTATTTTCTAAATATTTTTATAGTTTTTATTGATAAAATTTTAATTATAACACTTTTACTAATTAAAACAATGAATTAGCTAGAAATAAAATCATAAATATCTTAAAATATTGTATAGCTAGAAAAAGTTTAAAAAGCTAATTTTTTTTACTTATTAATATATAATATTATAAATACTTTTTATTATAATTAAATATTAATGCATTTAAAATTTTAGCAAAATTTATTAATTAAATAATATACTACTAAAGTTTAATTTTATTTAGTCTTAAAGTAATTAAAAAAATTAAAATTAAAAAAGTAGAATAATTATATTTAAAGAGTTTACTAATATAGCTAAAGTAAATAAAATATACTTAGCTTAATAAATTTTATTAATTTTTTTAAACTATTTATAATTTTAAAAAAAAGTAATATATAAAAATAAATTAATTATTAATAGTAACTAAAATATTTTAAAAGTATCTTTAATAAATTTTAAATAAGTTTATAGAACTAATAAACTATTTTAATGTTAAAAATAAAATAAAAGTTAATAAATTTTTTATTAAAATAAATAATAAAAGTTATTATATAATTAAATATTATATCAACTTATTATTATTTATTAAAAACTTAGTAAAAAAATATAATATATATGTAAATAATTTTTAATGCTAATAAAAATTTAAATTTAGTATAATTTTAGTAAAATAAAAATATTTATATTATATACTAGCTATTATTTTTTATTTTTAGCTAATTTTTAAATTTTTTAAATTTAGCTACTTAAAAAAATACTATATTTACTTAAAAAAACTTATATTTTATATTTTTTAAATCTAAATTTATTTTTTTATTTTGGTATTAAATATATCATTATTATATTACTTTTTAAAATATTTGCTTGATTTAAAATTAATTTATAAATATACTTTTATAATTATTATATACTTTAGCTTATAAATACTTAAAGTTATAAATTTTAATTAAATTTGGTTTTATATTTAGATTTTTTTATTATAATAAGTATATTTATATCTTTTATTATTATATTAATAATTATAAACTTTTAATTATTTTATTAATTTTAAATTTATAATTATAATTATAATTTTTTTAATTTTTACTAAATTATATTTAATATATTATTAAATTTTTTTCTTTTATGTATTTTTTACTTAAAAAAGTTTTTATTTATAAAGTATATAAATACTTTTTTACTTATTAATAGCTAAACTTATTATATTTTTACTAAGTAGCTATTTTAAAAGTAGCAATATAATTAATTAAAGCTTAGGTAGAAAGTGAGTACTTTAGTATATTAGTAAGCTTATCTTAATGGCAAGTATATAAGTTTTTACTATTTAGTTTAATTAAAGCTAAGTATTTTAGCTTAATTATACTTTAAAATCTTAAAAATAGTAATATGAAAATAAGATATATAAAATCTTATTTAAAGTAAAAAAGATATTTTAAATAGTATACTTAACTGTTTACTTATAAGGAAGTTAAGTAGGTTGTATAGAATTAAAGTAATTATTATTTCTAAAGTAGATTAAATAGTTAATAGATTATTTAGAAAAGTAATATTTATTATATTAATAATATAGTAGCAGTATTATTAAAAAAAATTAATTAAAGCTATACTTTATTAGCAAGTTAATATTATTAAATGCTTTAATAGTTTAACTCCTAATAAGGAAAATATTATTTTTAACTTGAATTTATATTAATTATAAGAAAAATAATATTAATATATAATTGAAGCATTAAGTATCCAAGTTTAATATACTAACTAAAATATTATATTTCAGCTTAAGTTATAGTATATTTAAATTATATTACAAAACTATTAATTAATAATTTTAAATAAAAATATTTTCTATTATAAAATCTATTTTTACCTTTTTAGTTATATTATTTTTATTAATTAAAAACTATATTAATAAAAATATATTATATTATATATTAAAAGTAAATATAGAATTATTATAAATTATAGCAAAAATTTTAATAAAAGTAAATTTAGTAATATTAAATATATTAAACTTAAAAATTATATTAATAATAAGTATGTTTAATTTTTTTCAAATATAAAAAAATATTTAAACTTTATTATATACTTAAAATTTTAAATATTTAATTTAAAAATTTCTAAAAAAGCTAAAATATCTAAAATTACTAGTTTAAGAAAATATTATTAATAATCTATTAGAAAAATTATTTTTATAATATAATAAGTAAATAAATATATAGTTATTTTATATATATATATTAAAAAGCTTATAGTATTTAGTATACTTTACTAAAAATTATTAAAAATTAAAATTTTTATTTTATAAATATAAAATATTAAATTTAAAACTTATTATATATAAATATAATTTAAATATATATATTTTTTAGCTATTATTTATAATTTTTTAAAGTATTTAACTATAATAATATTATAAATATATATTAAAATTTTAACAAAATAATAATATAGTATTAATATATCTATATAATAAAAAATAATAAAAATAACATATATTTTACTTATAAAATAGATATAGTAATATTAAAATAAAATAATAACTATAAAAATTTTATATTTATAGCTATAAACTATAAATATTAAGTATCTATTAAAAGACTATATTATTATATAGTATAGTTATATAGCTAAAAATATAACTAAAGCTAATTAAAGTATAGTTTTAATTAAATATTTAACTTTTACTATTTATATTATATCTAAATAGTAAATAAATATATAAAGTATATATATTATATATATATAAATACTTTTAACAAACTTACTTTATAAATATATTTACAATTAATTTAAATAAACTATAAAATTATTTTATTTTAAAGCAAAGCTTTAATAATATTTTAATATATAAAATACTACTTTAAATATTAAAATAGCTAAAATATTAGCTTAACTTATTTTTTTAATAAAATAAGTTTAACTTTTACTTATTTTTAAATATTCAAACTTTATATATATATTATACTTAAAGAAAGTATATAAATTTGCTAAAAATAATTTAATAAAATATAAGCCTATATTAAAAAAGTTTTTAAATATAAATAAAATTAGATAATTTATAAGCCAAGTAAAATATTAAAGCTATATTTTAGTATTATAATATATTATTAAAATAGTTTTTAAAAAAGTTAATATATTAACTATTTAAATAATATTATTTAAACTTATAATTTTATATTATATAAATAAATATAAATTTAAAAAATAGAATATTTTAATAGCAATACTACTAAAATAATAATTACATATATTAGTTTAATTAAAATATTAATTATATAGCAAACTATAACTTATTTTAATTTAATAGTAATAAAATTAGTTATTAAAGCTATATTTAAATAATATAAAAAGTTTTTAATATATTAAAATTTATACTT